>CM033109.1:13860623-13975278 GCA_019321725.1 Paulownia fortunei | reverse complement strand
TAGAGGCTTTTCTAAGCTGACCTCGATATAAACCTACTCAGTACCGCAATCTTTCCTATAAGCCATTGAACATCCTTAATTCCTGTAGGTGGCCTCATGTCTAGGATAGCTCTGACCTTCTCAGGATTTACCTTAATTCCTTTTTTTTTATCTCCATGTTACCTAAAAACTTACTAGATCTCACTTTGAACGAGCACTTAGTTGGATTCAACTTCATGCCATATCTTCCCAATACCTCAAATGTCTCCACCAGATCAATAATATGAGATTAAGCTCTTTTGCTCTTGAAGAGCATATCATCCACATATACTTTCATATTTTGACCGAGTTGGTCCTTGAATATGTGATCTACTAATCATTGGTATGTGGCCCCTACATTCTTTAGTCTGAAAGACATAACCACATAACAATAAGTACCTACAGAAGTAATGAAGCTTACCCTCTTCTGGTCATCTAGATTGAGCAAGATTTGATGATAACCTTGTGAAGCATCCATCATGCTCAGCGGCTCGCACCTTGAATTGGAGTCAACAAGCCAATCTATCCTAGGCAAAGGATAGTTATTTTTTAGGCATGCCTTGTTCAAGTCCCTGAAATTAATGCACATATGCCATTTTCCTGCAGACTTGGACACCATCACAATATTTGTTAACCACTCAGGGAATTGGATTTCCTTTTATGGCTTGCATCCAGTAACTTCTATAGTTTCTTGTATGATTTTGTTCTTCTCTAGACCAAAATGTCTTCTTTTATGCTTGACCGGCCTAATCGCTGAATCCATGTTCAAATAGTGAATGGCTACCTCAGGGTTGATACCAATCAAATCCTAAGCATACCTTGCAAAGGCATCCACACTTCTCCTTAGAAAATCAATCATTAGCTCGGCTATCTGCGAGCTAGGTCCCTATCTTAGTTGTTTTTCCTGCTTACCTAGGAACTAACTTCATTATCATCAACCCCTCATTAGGTTGCACATGAGGTTTATGTTTTTTCTTGGGTGCCACCTTTATCTTTTTCTTTTCATGATTTATTTTCCCCTCTTGGTCTGTTTATATTCATCACTTTTTCTTTTTCAGCTCTCTTAATAGCCTCAACATAGCATTTCCGTGCTGAGTACTAGTCTCCCTCTATCTCTCCTACTGCATCTCCCACTGGGAACTTCATCTTCATGTGGTAAGTGGAGAACACTCCCTAAAATATATTTAGTGTAAGTCTGCCCAATATGAAATTTTAAGCTAAAGGTGTGTCAACAACTAAGAAACGCACCATCCTGATCTTTCTTAAAGGTACTAAGCCCAAACCAATGGGCTCAGCAAACCCATAGGTTGAATTGCCCCACTTGCAAAACCAAATGGTGATGTCTCTATGGGTAGTAGCTCAGCCCCCAGTTGCATCAATTTATAACAATCATAGAATAGAATATTGGCAGAACTATTGGTATTCACAAAACCTGTGGCCACATAATAATTGTGATGGAGGCCGTAATAACCAAAGCGTCATTATGGGGGACCTAAATACCCCTTCCATCCTGCGATCCGAACTGGGTCAATATTCCTTATGTAACCTGTATTATTCTTTCTTCCAGAACCTGGTATCAAGGAAGTGTGATTTTCTAGCTTGGTGGGAATCCCTATTAGTAGGTTCTCCTACTATCATCTATATCGTTCCTATCCTAGGAGAAGCCTGGGCTATATTTTCCCTAGGTTCAGCTTCTTCCTCACCCACTTCGGGTTTCTTTCTCACCATGGGTTGCTAGTTATGCCCTTTTATTTTCTGCCCTTTATGTTGCTCATTAGGATCAGCTTCTCATATACCCCGTTAGGATCAGCCTCTCAATCTCATCCTTGAGATGATTACAATTATCTGTAGTGTGCCCATATTCATTGTGAAATCAAAAAAGATTCTAAAACTTTGCTATCTTAGGAACATCAGAATACATCCTGGGCCACTGCAAGTCTAGATGCCTCTCCACAACAATAAGAACCTGTGAATGTGGCATGACCAGAGGAGTGTACTTCTTATACCTAAGTTGGAGCCTCTCTTTTCTCTCCAGCCTAAGCTTACTAACAGGGTTAACCTCAACTTCCTCTTTTCTTTTTTTTCTTATCGTTTTTCTTCTCACCCCTTCATCTCTCTTCATCCTCTGAGCCTCATCTACATTAATATATTTTTTTGCTCGAGCCAATAACTCATCAAAAGTCTGAGCAGGCTTCTTAGCTAAGGATCTAAAAAACTCACTATCATGGAGCCCCTGAGCTAATGCATTAGAGAGGACGTCTTGCATGGCCAAAGGAACTTCTAGGGAACCTTTATATATAGCTCCTCAACCCCTTATTCTCTTTCTTCTTAAGGATAAAGCAATCAGAGCAATTTTCTAGTACTTTTTGGATTTGACGAACTGATGCAAGAATGCTGAGCTGATCTTCTCAAAACTATCAATAGAATTAGACATTAATTGAATAAACCATTGCTGGGCTGATTTAGTCAACATAGTCAGAAAAACTCAGTATATTGGTGAAGCAGAAATGCATTCTCAAATCTGTAGTCATGGTCCCATGGGTCTGCAATTCCGTCATACTCAAAATTTAGCAGCCTCAAGTTAGGGGCAACTTATTTTCCATAACCTCCTCAGAAAAATAAATTCTCTTTCTCTAAAGGATGACCTTCCCTACTATCTTTTGCTTGATTTTCTTAACCTCTTGATGAAGGTTATCTACCTTCTACGATATGTCTGGATTGGCATCTAGCTTAGCCTTTCCAGTACTCTTCTTAAGTCCAATGGAAATATGGCTTTTTTCCCCCAAAATTTCCCACAGTGGCACTAGCCTATCTTTCCTTCCAGTCGCAGTACCTCTTCCCACCAGGGGTGGGAAAGGTGGTTGTGCAACCTTTTTCTTTCTCAAAGATTCATCCACTTCTATAGCAATCATACCCTATAATTACTCCAGGGTAAAAGTTACAAGGTATGAGGGGCTAAATCTTCCATGTTTTCCCCTCTTTGGGCTATGTCGGATGGGAAAATATGCCCAAAGTTACTGGTGGTGGATGATCCTCCCCATCCAAACTCTTTTTGTCTTAATCTTTCTCATAATTAGTGTTTCCATCCATCTCCTCGTCCAAATCTCTTGATATATCTTTGTTTTCCATAAGAATCCTAAAACAAAAACTCAAGCCTCAACTCTAGTATATTCCCATAGACAGCGCTAATTGATATGCTCAATCTTTAGCACGAATTAAGAATATTGAGTCCAATACTTTGATCCATGAATCATGCTTGGATTGACCTACAAAATACTATGGGTTGCCCAACGAAAACTCTCTAATGCTCAAGTCTGTAGGTATTCGAAGGGAATCAATCACTCAATCAAAGTATGTATGTAATTATGGAATGCATGAATACGTCAAAATAAACCTTACCTTAACCTCTCATTTTATAGTAGTACGTTTGGTCATTAGAATTAAGGAATGACTCATTTACCTTTTTACAAATAAGACAAATCTCTTAAGTAGGATTCTTCCTCATTTTCATACTTACTTCGTCATGTTCGAGCTGGGCTGACCAACTCGGGCCGATCGGACCAGTCAGCTCATACTAGCTGAGCACTGCAGTTTATCACCTCTCGAATAAGAATATTCTTTATTCGAGCTGCCCCCATCAGCTCGGACTTGGGTAGACCATAACTCATCATCCGAATTGAGCTGACTAGTCTAATCCTATCATAATCCCAAGTAATAAATATCAGGCAACATTCATCTAGGCTGGATCCCCAACATCAATCATTGATTTAGATCTGAGCACATACAAAACCTCTAACTATGGCCAGATCTCTATTCTGGACTCATTTCAGATGAGCCCATCATAGAATAGGCCAAACCTGTAACACCCCTTAACCTAATTGTAGAACCTAAACAAGTTGATACAATTAAGTCAAGAAATGTTAACTTTTCATCAATACTAGAGTTATGATTTTAATAAAAATTTCCCTTATTGACTATAAGAGAAAGAACTTGAATTCATTTGTTATTTTATTTCGTTATAGACACACCATATACATAGATCAAAATTAAGTACATCTGTTTATAAAATCATAATAGAGCGACTTATAAAAAAATAAAACAGAGTTTTCAAAATAGATTACAAAACAGCTCGAAGCATGGCATATAAACAAATCTATGTCTGGCCGCTCTAGAGACTCAGTCAACCTCTAAACTTGTACATTTCCACCTGCATCACATGAATCTAATGAGCTAAATGCTCAGTAAGGTGAAACTGATGCAATAACAAATATCATATATGAACATCTCATAAATCATTAAATGCATTATTAAATCTAATAACTTTCATTCATCAATCATTCTTTAGAGCCCTTGAAGTGCGGTACCTAACTAATAGCGATAGATCGTGGTTTTTGAAATCTGTTCACAATGATTGGCCAATAAGAGAAATTATACGGGGTTTTCATACTTGGTCTTTCAACCTCGGGTATTAGCCGTATTCTATCTCATTCTTTGTGGCTTTCTTATACTGGTTTTTCAACCTCAAATATTTGCCACCATTTATTGGGTCCGTCGGTCCCTTCCACGTTCCTTGTTTACCCGACCATCAATCAAGTTCCATACTTCCTTTTTAAAAAATCTTATTATATTCTTAGTAGTATCATGCTTCATGAACCATAAATGCATCAAATATTACATCACTTAACAAATAATGATAATCACATTGAAACATGAACAACATTATATGATTCTTGTGATACAGCAAACGAAAGTTTCAACTTACCTCAAGTCCACTTTGTGGCAAGTGAAAAGATCAATCTCTTTGGAAGATAGGATGTGTTAAATGCCTAACATAATCAAATCATATACCATTTAATATCCTTTTTATAAATCATTTAGTCTATTCTAGTTAAAGTTCATATACACTTTTCAATCTTTTGTAAATAATTTCATATCAATTACATAACCTTAAAAATAATGCGTACTCCATATTTTACTACTAATTCAAGAGATTAAACCTTAGGGCAGCTATTAAATAACTAATAATTCAAACATAATTATTAGGGCAGTCCCTAAAACATGCACACAATCCAAATTAACATGAGTAAACTCGATTCTAACTTAAATTAATTCTAACCATCAATTAAGCAAACTAATTGCTATTGTTCTCAATCATTCATAGGAACTTCCAAACATAATATAAGCATTACAAGATTGATATAAATAAGTAAATTAAGCATATTTCACAAGACTATCAATTTTCCTAGAAACTAACTTAACTAGTTTGGTTTTGACTTCAAGTATAACCACTTAAGTTTTCAATCATACAACAAGATACTAAAACATGTAACCATCTAAGATACCATAAATTCATCATAATAAACATTGAAAAAGAATATACCTTGATTAGATTGGAATTAAACTCCAAAATCAATGGCTTTTCAAGCTTAAAAAGGGTAAAAACTTGTTCTAGTTTGTGTTTTTATGGATTCCTATGGATTGATTTTAATTTTTGTGAGTATGAGAGTATAGAAATTTGGGAGAAACTTAGAGAAGAAGGGCTGGTCGTTTTTGAGGAGCTTACACAAGAAAACATGGCTAAAAATGTCTTGTTTAACATTTCAAAGAGAGATAAGTAGAGGGTGATGATTGGTTGACTCATACTTGGTGTCTTCTCATGTAAAGAGCCACGTTTATGGGCTAGGGAGATGACAAAAATTGATACTTTGGTGTTATAATCAAGTGCAATGCAGTTCAGAATGGTTTCATGCAACCTAACCAACCAATCAATCAAATTACACCATTTTGTATACTTTTAGTTGTTAGCCAAATGTAACATATTTAAAGCAAATATTTAGGCAAATAATCACTTTAGAATGCAACAAGTATAAAACAATACAAATAATTCATTTAATGGCCATTCAACACATCAATCTTTCTTAATCGAGATATTGAGTTTTTCACTGCAAAAAGGCACTTAAGGAATTTGTTAAATCAAGAAATAAAAGTTTGATCTCATATTTCATGTACTAATGCATGTTAAAGCATAACTAGAGCATATAATAACAATTATTCATGTTCATATAATCATACTATTTGTATGTCATAATTCGATAATACACATTAATTAGATGTATATTCATGCAAAATGCTTATTATTGGTTATGTAGGGGAGAATTGGACATTACAAAACCCATTCTACATCAGTACAAAAAGTGCAATTGTACGAGTGATGCTTGCCGTGCTTCCAAGATTGTTTCTTCACATATCAGCGAAATAAATCTATTTAAGAGGCATTTCAGTCCTTTTCCTCTATACTTTGATTGCACTGCTTATGTTAGTGACATCTTAGAGCATTCTATCAGCATATATATATATATATATATATATATATATATACATACGTGGTCCCATCGAGGAAGCTAATATGCATAATTTATTAAGAGAAATTCTCTAGATGTGTGTTTTCAAGAACTCAAAAACTTATAAGCCAATAGCCTTATCACCGTGCATTATTAGCCATCAAGCTTTGTAAATAATACAATAGACAAAGTCTGGAAAAACAATAGACAAATCTATGTTGATGTTATGATGTGAAGCATCTAATTCCTTGTTCTTAATTTCTAGGGTTGCGCTTTTCTTAGGTTTTTTTAGAAGTTCAGATAACCACCAACCTTATTAAAATGTGTCCAAATACCTTTAATCTCGTTTTCAAATGAAATATTTTGTGCTTATTGCACTTTAACCCGATCTTTTTAAAAATGTCCATTTAACAACCAAAGATTTTGTATTTTACCATTAAATTATTATTTGATGGAATAAATTGAATATTTCACCAAAAATTTCATCGTATGCTACTTACTCGCCAAAATATGACATTTCAGTCAATTTAAATTATCTTGTAATTATAAATCAATTTCATAGAATTATTTCCCTAAATTTATGTGCATATGAGTTCCCCAATCGATTGTTATGATATATATATATATATATATATATATATATATTAATAGTTATTTTTTTGGGAGAAGTGGGTCCTCCTTAGCATCTAGAGGTAACTCGCATCAATTGTATATTATTATTATATTATCAAAAAATACATTTATATTAAGATAAGGATTGAAAGGTGTAAATATATATTTTTAATTAATATAATAATTTTAATATGTATGAAGATAGTCACAAAAATATATAATAGTTGAATGTTTTATATATTTCTATATATACAAAGTAATGGTTAGGATTTTTTTGTAAAACAAAGAGGAAAATATGTTCTGAATAAAAATAGCTATTTAAGTATTTAGTTTCATTTTTTGGGGGAATGAACACATTCCTAAGGACACAAACACAACCCTAATGTCTCATACTTTTTGTACACGTTAAAATTTCAATAAAAGTTCAGGGCACATTCGATTTCATTTTTATTTTCAATGTTTTCAAGTGTATTTTCATTTTTGCATTATTTTTGTATGAAAATAAAAATATGTTTGAATATAATATAAAATATACTATTTTTTATTGAATTGAAAATAATTTAGTATTAAAGTAATAATTAAAGAGTCTCATTATCTTTTTATATCTTATTAGTCAAATTATGTGGAGTTGAGAAATTTTATTTAATTTATTATGGGCTCCATTACAGAAAAGTTGTTATAATTTAATTAACTAGTGAATTAAGTAATTTAAAACTAGTGAAACATCATATCAAATATCAATAATTTAAGCCCCACTTTGATTAAATTGTGTGTATGTTTGAAGTTGATGGTTACACATATGAAAAATTAAAAATAGTATATTTATTAAAAATAGGTAAAACAAATATGTTTTTGATATTTTAAATAGTAGAAAAAGGCAAAAATAATTTGAAATTAAACCAAACAAAGCCTAAGTTTTTGGCATAGTGGGTGATTTAATGTTACATCCACATATTTAAGATTCTCATTGTAAAATCGTCATCAATATGAAGCAACTTTTAATTTCTTTTTGGAGCATTCCAAAATTAGGTTTAGTTTGCTAAAATGAAAATTGTATTTTTAAAATTACAATCTCAATTAAAGCAATGATGCGACTAGAAACTAGTTTTAGCAACTCATTATTTCGTGTAATAGGCTTAAAAAAAAAATGCTTGTGACAGCAGTTTATAGAGGAAACTTAAACAACATGATTAATTGCTCTTTTTTTTTCAAGACAATAGTGTAAAAATATATAAAAATAATATAATTCCATCTTTCAGATAAAACTATGATTGAAATCAAATGAGAAATTTATTTTAAAATGGAAGGAGTGTACTGTTTGATGAAACTTTTGTTACTTTCAATTTTGGATAAAGAGAATATCTTTTAGCTAGATAATAAATTAAAATTAAAAAATTCAAGCACATGCAATTTTCCTACACTTCACCACTGGCCTCCTTTACTTTTTTGGTACACGAACATACAATATTAACAACAAAGTACCAAAAATCACAATAAACAAGTATGGAAAATAATAGATAGATCGAAGTTGTCATTTATAATAAGAAAAACACTTGGTGTTGGTGTTTTGAACTAATTTGGGGAAAAAGTTTTAAAAAATGTAATTTGGTGAAACATGTTGGGAATGCGAAGCGTTGAACCGAGCGTCTGTCATACCGCTAAAAGCTATAGTTGATAGAAATGGTACAATTCAAACCTTTAAAATGTATTGCAATCCGAGCACCATATTTGACTGTGGTCCCACTACGATAGCAATTGTTGCCACGTAGGCCAACAACTCTTCCCTAACAATTGCTCGTCATGGGAATTAAATGAGCGACCTTGACTCTGATACAATTAAAGGATTTAGCACATTCTGCTATGCTAAATTCTATAGTTGATAGCAACGGTGCAACTTTAATCTATATGTCGTATTGTAACCCAAGCACCATGTTTCGATTATTGTCCAACCATGAGAGCAATTGTTGCCACATATGCCAACATGATGTAATTTTAATTTTATTATGGAAATGGTTGATGTGACGTCCTTCTAGTGAAAGTTTGTTAAATTTATTGGTAAGCTTTTGTTTGGTATTACATCAAACTTTTATACAATTATTTATTGTTATTATATTATTGTAATTATTAAAAAATATATTTTTATTAAGATAAGAAAAATATCTTGGGAAAGAGAAAAATGTGTTTTGAATAAAAAAATTTATTAAATAATTAGTTTCATTTTTCTGAGGAATGCAAACATTCCCAAGGACACCAAACATAGCCTTGTGTCTCATACTTTTGTATATGTTAAAATTTTAAAAAAGTTCAGGGCTCGTTTGGTTTCATTTTTTATTTTTAGTTTTTTCAAGTGCATTTTTATTTTCGTATTATTTTTGTGTGAAAATCATTATACATTTGGATATAATGTATAAATATTGACATATATTGAACTGAACATAATATTTTAGTTTAAGAGTAATGATTAAAAGATCCTATTATTTTTGGCATATCTTATTACTCAAATTAAGCCAAATTATTTTTTTGGTCCTTTATGTTGACTTAGAGATGTAGGACTTTTCACTTCCAAAATCAAATTCAAGGCAATAAGTTGGTAAAATTCAGATTTTTAAGATATGACTCGCTATAACAAGTAAAAATGATCCGTTGATACTGACATGGCTTTCAATTTGGAGGAATTTTGATTAGAAGGGAAAATTACTGGTGTAGGTGAGGTGGAGCTTGGGAGGGAAAAAAATTGCCAACTTGATCATAACTTAGCTGCTAATTTGGAAAAAGAAAAAAAGAAAAAAAAATTATGAGTCGTGTGCCTTACACACATCTCTTTTCAAAAAAATTAAAAATCAGAATAAAAGATATTAATAAAATTTTATATGTAAAAATTAAAAAATATTTAAATTCAACAATAAGCAAAATAAAAAATAGTTTCATATTATTATAAAGTTCAATTAGAAAATAGTTTCTTCCCTTCATAAAATTTCAAATAAAGTTAAAATAAATTAAATATATATATATATATATATTAAAATTATTTCACAAAAAATACAAACTTATAGTATTTTAAGATAGTATAATTGTAATTAATTTAATTATTCAACTTAAAATAAATTAAATATCAAATTATTAACAGAAACTCACATTTAAAGACTAAAAAATATTTAAATTTTAAAAAATAAAAAATAGAAAATAAATTAGATAACAAATTGAAAATCATAAATATATTTTATAATTTTTACAAAAAACACCAATTTATTGCATTTTAAACTAGTATAATGTTAGTATATTTAGTTACATATCATCACTAAATAATGTATACATATTAATAGAATTTTATATTTGAAGATTGAGATATATACTTAAATCCAAAATCTAAATACATAAAATAAAAAAAATAATTAAATTATATATTTGAAATATTTCATACTTGGCAAAACAAGTACATTAGAAATTAAAGAACAAGGTAACTATAGAATACATTAATAATTTAACAAATACATAAAAAAAAAAAAAAAGAGGTACTGTTCATCTTCTTCACATATTATAAGTATTCATGTATTATTTACATTATTTTTTAAGTTGGCATTTTTCTGAAGTTGGCTTTTTCTTGCCTCCCAAGCGCCAACTAGCCAAGTAAGAGATTCTTCCTCTAAAATCCAAATTCTCCAAATTAAATGTCAGCATCAGCCGGTCATTTTTATCTGTAATAGAGGGTCATGTCCTAAAAATCCAAAATTTACTAACTTATTGCCCTAAATTCGATTTTGGAAAATAAAAGTCCTAAATCTCTAAATAGGTCAATATGAAGGACCAAAAAAAATAATTTTTCCATCAAATTATATTTGGTTAAAAAAATATTATTTAATTTATATGGGTCCCATTATAGAAAAAAATTAATTATTTGATTAGTTAATAAATTTTATATATATTAAAATTAGTGAAACATCATATCAAATTTTGATAGTTTAGGTCTCACTTTGACTAAATAAGTGTGTAGGTTTGAAATTGATGGTTATAGGTTAAAAAAAAAAATATATTTTTATTGAAAATGGACAAAACAAACATGCTTTTGACGCTTTAAACAGTAAAAAAGGCAAAAATAAGATTTGAAATTAAACCAAACAGGATCTAAATTTTGTTGTGTTCTGGCACATACAAAGTCATATATACTTTTCACCATCAATGCAGGAAGATACTTTTGTCATTTTTTATAAGGTGGACGATTTTATTTTACATCCACAAATTTAAGATTCTCATTAAAAAATTGTCATTAACATATATTTCTTCTATTCTAAATTAATGACTTTATTTTCTTTTCGAAACAATCCAAAATTAGGCACTATTTGTTTTATGAAAATTATTTTTTTTAAAAATACCATCTCAATTAAAATAATAATGCAATACCACTAACTTTCAATCATTATTTTTAAAGCTGATAATAACAAAATACACTAAACTTTTATTTTTTCAACTTTTACATAAAACTGATCTGAATCAAACGAGAACTAAATTTTGAAATGAAAGAAGTGTATTGTTTGTTGAAAACTTTGTTGCTTTTGAAAATTAGAAGTAAAAAGATTTCAAGCACGCACAATTTTCCTACACTTGCTACACTTCACCGTTGACCTCCTATAGTTTTTTGGGATGTATTTCTTAATTGTTTCACAATTGACAACTTGTGCATTGCAATTATACGATGAGCTTTCATATATTATAGAAAATCATAGTTATAATTAGGAATAAGCATTGAAGTTATATAACATTAATAATTTTGTGAGACTACAATGGAAAATATTTACCTTGTATAATATTAATTATACTATATTAATATAATGTGAGTTTCATTAGTATCGTGTCATCATCTTAATAATTAGATATGATAATTTACTCCACCTGCCACTTATTGCAAAATATTTGCTATAATAAGGCCGGGCCACAAGAGGATATTTCAATAAATTTTATAATTTGAATTTCAACAAGTGAATGATATATGTCAAGAAAAACATGGTTAGCAACCACAATGACAGCAGTTTATTTTTGCAGTTATTGTGTGTTTATAAATATGGTAGTATAGGCTCCGCATTTTCATACTATATGTATAGCATTTCAAGGGTTTGTTCCACATATACATAATCTTTTTCTCCACTTTTTTTCTCTCTCATTTTCTTTTCCTCCTTTTATGTGTGTGTGTACAACTTTCAAGTGGAAAGATGAATAGGAATTTTCTTTCTTTTTCAGGGTTTTCTAATTTTGCAGAAAATCATCAGTTCTACAGAAGAAAATGTTAAGGCATTAACAGCTTTCCCTTACATGCACAACATTTATAAATGCTGACTCCATCAAATCCCAATTCAACCAAAGCTAAGTGATTTTAGGGATAATAATATAGATTCCTGTCCGAGGTTTGTCCATTACAATAGCATTACAATAGTCACTCTCACTCTTGATAAAACAATCGAATATGAACTAAAACATGGTCGCAAATTGGACTCTAACATGGATTGAAAAAAATCTTAGAATGTGATAAAAATTTTCATTTGTATGTCACATGATGCTAATGGGACATGGATGCAGACTAACTCTTTCAAAATCCATCTTTGTTTCTAGGATGATATCGAATAGACTATCTGCTAAGAGTTCTAGAATGAAGAAAGCTTAATATATTAATGACATGGAAAATATGGTGAAAGATTTAGAGGTAAAAATATGTATCCATAAATTCCGCAAACGTATTCCTCTGTGTGCACCAAGATTTATTTGTGACTCAAACTGAACCGTATTGAATTCGGATTTCACTTGCCATATTTGCAGGAACTGATATCAGTTCTCACCCCACAAATCAAAAGCTACAAAGAAAAGCGGAAACTACTGCTGCTGCAAAATGATTCACTCCAAAAACTCGTAGAGATTCGTTCAAATAAATCAAAGCTATGTGAAAGTAACGCTGCAACGCCTCCTTTTTCTTGCACTTATCATTAACTATTTCATCTTATTTGTATATCTATAAGCTTGCCAGTCTTTAATGCATGCAATTGAGCTTGAACAGAAGCGAGTCAAAGTACACAGACTCAAAGAACTCGAGAAAAGTGCAAACAAGAATGGCTCACAACATATGCAACATTTGAAATTCAAGGAATTCTGGCACAACCAGTTTAGGTTCAATCAGTTTTGCCAACAGCAACTTCCCAGCTCTGTACTTGTTCAGTCAGGGCTGACAATGGCACCAAATTTTGGATTTGAACAACCTTGTAAAGATCAGCAACCGGGCTCACGATTAAGCTTCCCGTTGAGGTGTTGATACTAGAAAAGAATCAAGAGGAAGCAGAGATAGATCAATGTTTAAACTTTCAAGCACTAAATGTCGATCCAGCGAGTTCTTCAAATTAAACCTTTGCTATTTTTCTTTGAAATTCCCTGTTCATGTCATTGTATGCTAAGTTTCTTTCCTGTAGACTGTCTTACTTATCTTTCATCGCGATTTGGACAGTAGCTTGCGATGTATGTTAAGCATATGTGTGGATCTCAATAGATAGAAACCTTTGCCTAACATTTTGTTACAATTGCATATTTTTTGTTACAATGGTAAACCACTGGAATTGGATTATTCCATCAAAATTTGTTAAATGGATATCTATGTAAAATGGTTTTAAAAATGGTGCCATAGTTCAAATCTTTTGCAAAAGCCTGAATTGGGAAGATGTAATCTTTGCTTGGATGCTCGACTAGCTTATCTTTCTATACTGATGGGCTATGAGCTCGAAATAGGCTTAATAGGCTAAGTTCAAGAGCTCGGTATGGATTATAGGTCAGAACAAAGACAAGATCCAATGGACTGCGTTTATGGACTCCACAAGATAATAGATAAATTAGGATATAATACTTAGGCTAAGCCCACTAGACCATAAGACCCAATTTCACAAAAACTCTTATATCAGAACTATAAAGACCCTAATCTTTATTATTAAAAGGTACGCGACTAATTACATACTTATATGCTCTCAAGATTTTTGACTTACATTTACTTGTTCCAGAACTGACTTGAGCATTGGAAAGTCTTCATCGAGTCAACTCCCGACACCTTAACGATTTTTTGTGACACAAGTAGTGACCCACTCAACAATTCGAGCATAGCAGGAGTACTACTAAAAGGAGTGATACCACATTATTTTTGGCGTTGTTTGTGGGAAATTACTACCTGGTCATTGAGATTATAATCAAGATTCAAAACCATGTGAGCATCCAACGACCAAGGCAACCCCCCTACCGAGGACAATCGTGGCAAAGAAGGCGACTCCCCTTTTGGAGGCATCCGTTGCGCTGGAGACGATCAATGTCCACTTCCAGCTAACCTTAGAGATCTGCCTGTTTTTCATCAAGAGAAGGTACTATACATGACCCAAGAGGAGGTCTCGTGCTATTGTCCCCAGGAGAAGCTCTTGCATCATCACGTCCCCAAAGGAGCTCGCCATCATCATGCCCGCACATCCCAAAAGGAGCTCATCATTTTTGCGCCCCCAAGAGGAGCTTGCACATCATCACGCCGGCGTATCCCAAGGGGAGCTCGCGTGCCATCGCATCATCGCGTCCCTAGGAGGAGCTTGGGCACTATCACGCCCTCACGTCCTAAGATAAGCTAGCCACCTACGCACCCATAAGAGGAGGTTTTGCGCCGTCGTGCCCCCTGGAGGAGCTCAGGTACCTTCATGCCCCAAAAGGAGGTCTCTGCTATTGTCTCTCAGGAGGATCTCGTGCACCATCGCGCCCTCGTGTCCAAGAGGAGCTAGCTACCTACTCACCCCTAAGAGGACATCTTCCGCCGTCGCGCCCCCAAGAGGAGCTCAGGCGCCTTCACGCCCCAAAAGAAGGTCTGCACTATTATCTCCCAGGAGGATCTCATGTGCCATCACGTCGTGTCCCAAGAGGAGCTAGCCACCTACGCACCCCTAAGAGGATGTCTTGCACCGTGGCGCTCGTAGGAGGAGCTCATGCGCCTTCACGCCCCAAGAGGAGGTATGCGCTATTATCTCTTAGAAGGAGCTCATGTGCCATCGCGCCCTCATGTTCCTAGAAGAGCTAGCCGCCTATGCACCCCAAAGAGGAGGAACTCACGCACCTTTGTGCCCTTTTGTCCCCAAGAGGAGCTCACACACCTTCATACCCAAAGATGAGGTCTTAGTTATTATCTCCTGGGAAGAGGTTGCGTGCCTTTGCACCCCCAAGAGGAGATCTCGTGCCATCATGCCCCTAGGAAGAGCTCGCATGCCATTGCGCCCCCAGGAGGAGCATGCGTGTAATCACATCCCTGAAAAGAGCTCTTATGCCATTACATCCCCAAGAGAAGCATCTACGCCATTACTCCCCTAAGAGGAGCTCTCGCACCTTTGTGCTCCCAGAAGGAGCTCGTGCACCATTATGCCACTAGGAGGAGCTCATGCACCATTGCACCCCCAAGAGGAGCTCAAGCTATTCTAACTACAGGAGCTCACGTGCTTGTACCATCAAGAAGGTCTACTAGTAGAAAAGAACCTAATTACTTAGATGATTTCTATAAAGTTTAGCCCCTGAGGACTAGCATTTTAATTTAATTTGTCAAGCCACAAGTGGGTCTTGTTCAAGTACTTAGTAAATTTTTGCAAGATCAATAAAGTTCTTCACCTTGCATTACAACTACGTATCTAGCTGCTCTACTATTTAACAAAACACTATACTGCTACTGACCCAGGAGGTTGATGAAATTCCCTTGAGGTTACTAATGAGTTTGGCCAGCTCGACTCCAGAATCTAATAAGTTTGATTTTTCTTGAGGACAACGACAAAGCACATCCTAGGATTATCCACTATCCCATAGGGTTAGCCAAAGCCTAGCCCTAGATGGTTCAAGGAAATCCCCATGAGACAAAAAAATATATAGATCCTCACAACCTCGTGCATAACCGAGTGGCCATAATGGCTTCCACACTTGAGTGGTCTTACTGACCTCCACCCTTAAAGAGTCCTACATGCTCCCACACTTGAGAGACCCTACAAACCTCCACCCTAAAAAAGTCCTACTAGCTCCCACAAGCTACACAACCCAAGAGATGACATACCCTAAGCTACTTACCCCAAGAGATGACATGCCCCGATATACTCACCCCAAGAGGTGACATGCCCCAAGCTACTCACCCCAAGAGGTAACCTACCCTGTGCTATTCACCTCAATAGGTGACACACTCCAACACTCTACCAACCCTGCCTACACGAGGCTTGATCGAGAGTGGCAGGCTTATGATGGGCTATGAGCCCAAAATAGGCCCGAGAGGTTAAATTCAAGAGATCCGTATAGATTATAGTCCGAAACAAAGAGAAGACCCAATAGTTGGAGTTCATGGACTCCACAAGATAATAGAAAATTAGATTATAATACTTAGGCTAAGCCCATTAGGCCATAAAGCCCATTAGGCCATAAAGCCCAATCCCACTAAGACCCTCATATCAGCACTATAAATACCCTCAATCTTTATTATTAGAAGGTACGCAATTAGTTATGCACTTATATGCTCTCAAGATTTCTAGCTTACATCAACTTATTCCAGAGCTGACTCGAGCATCGTAGAGTTTTTGTCGGGTCAACCCCTGATACCCTTAATGACCTTTTGTGATACAGGTAGTGACGTACTCAACAACCTGAGCAAAACAGGAGTACTAATAAAATGAGTGATACCACATCATATACCTATAACTCTTCTTCTCATGGAAAGATTCATAGGATGCTGGATGGCGCCTGGACCCCTCCCAAGACTTGGTAAATTATGTAGGGTCACCTAAATTAGTGGTAAATCTAGGTAAGTCCTGGCACTTGGAGTTATGGAAAATTACGGTCACGCATGTATGATAGATCCTATATTGGTTCGTTACATTGGTGGTTGTGATTGTCGTATAGCCAAAATCTTGAAACCTCTAATTGATCTATTACAAAATAGTATTCCATCTTCTATTATATTGTGTAGATGATTACCACGTATTAAACTAACACAATGTGCTAACAGAGAGAGAAAAATGCCTTTTCTTAATTTTTAAGAAAAGTGGAAAATTAACTCCCATATTTTCTCTACAACAGAATCGAAGACGGAATTGGTAAGAAGATGGAGAAAGAAAGCTTCCATACTGCTTTCTATCAAAGAAAAAAGAAACAAAAATTTTAATTGTCATTTTCTCCCTAAAGGTGAATAGTCCGCAACTTTTTGGAGTATCAAAAATTTGAATTGTGGCTCTCGCTACAAATTAAACAGAGAAGTAAAAGAATTATCAGTGGCTTTGAGAGGTACTCGAAATTCCAATTCCCACGCTTCCTTTAAATCAGTTTTTTTTCCTTTTTTGTAGTCTAAATGAAAATATTAGATATCATAGAAATAGAGTGGCCTGAAAATTTTGGATATTACAGTGCAACAATGAATATTATTGGTAATTAAGCTAAAGTTGAGTATAAAATTTTAGATCTGCAACTTAATTTTTAAGATAATTTAATTGCATAGTCTAATCAATTTCGCTTAAAAATAATTACAGGATCTATTTTGCGAGTCATTCAGAGCTATCGACTTTTAAATTATGTTCATCAAATGATGTGACAAATTAATTGTGTTGGAAGCCCCTTGATATGAGAGGAAGGCTTATGAACATCATATGCTTTAATGTAATCTTGGTACAGAAGAAGATTGAGCATGCTTAGAGTTGTCAATTAGGATGGCCATGCTAGACCAGTGTGGATCGGTCCTAAAGTGGGCTAGGTTGGGCTGAATAATTTTCTCAATATACAAGCCCACCTCGACCTACTATCCCAATGCTAGTGGGCTAGTCCCATGCTTGTTTCAAGCTTTTCGGGTTAAGTCTATATGGGTATGTATGGGCTAGGCCTAATAAGCCTTTTTTTTACCATCTCAAATGAATAACTTATCCCAAGATTTTGATTATTCTAAGTTATATCTTAATTTTTTTGAGTTATCTTTAGTTTGATTTTGATTTTTCATTTGATTATTCTAACTATATCATCTTAAAATTTGGTCTTGAATTTAATTTCATTATTTTAGGTTGTTTATTCTTGTTTTTAACCTTATTTATGACTTCTTAAGTGTAAGTAGTATGTAATTTTATAGTGGATTATTCTAAGTGTTTCATCCTAAGGTTTGGCATTGATTTATTTGATTATTCTAATTTTTTATCTAAATTTCTGTGAATTATAATAAGTTTTACTTTATTTTTTCAATTAATTATACTAAAATTACCATCATAAAATTTGGTATTAAAATTTTATTTGAATAATTTTATTTTATTATTATTAATTTTAAGTCTTTATTTTATTAATTATCTTAAGTGTAGTCAGTCAACACATTTTTAGTTGATTATTGTTGTTTATCATCCTAAGATTTAAGATTGGATATTATTTGATTTGTCTTAATTTTTTAACTATGTTAAGTGTAGCTACTATACAATTTTTAGTTGACTAATTGTAAATGTATAAGGTTTGATATTTGATTAGTCTAATTTTATTATTTTAAATTTTTATTCTTATTTTGTGAATTATCATTAGTGTAACTTTTATACAATTCTTTAGTTGATTATACTAAGTGTATCATTCTAAGAGTTGGTTGATTTTTATTTAATTATTCAAATTTATTATCCTAAGTTTTTATACTTATTAATCTAGGATGTTATGTCTAATATATTTTTACTTCATACGTATTCTAACAAAACTAAAGTTGGTTTATCGTCTTTTTTTTATATGAGGTTTTGGTATCAACTCCATGCAAGCAAACTTATGAATTATATATATATATATATATATATATATATATATATATATAAAAATGGCTCACGACGGGCCTCGTCCAGTCCGGCCCTAAAGTGGGCTGGGCTGAAATAGAGTTCATGCATTGGGTTGTGTTTCAACCTATGGGCCCAATGGGGGTCTAATTCATATACCCTAAACTAGCCCAAGTACCCTTTATCATTCATGCGCAGGTGTTGGGGCGATTTTTGGTGGACTGATTATATGCCCATTTGACAAGTCTAAGCCTACTTAACATTTTCTCTTTTATTTCTTGGTTATTTTTTCCTTGGATACCCAATATCTTGTTGCGATGATGAATGTATGTGTACTTTTTAAAATAAAAATTTCTTAGTGGATGATCAAAAGTGTCACCATGCAAATTAGTTCCAGCAACTCTACTAAAACTTGGCATAAGTATTTAGTGGACTGAGTCAGACTCTTCTAAGTCATCAGGTGAGTAATCATTTTCAACCAGACTAGGGGACTAAGTTTTGAAACTAAAGTTTGTGCAAGTTATTTAATTTTTTTTTTATATGTTTATTCATCATCCTCCTCCTTTAAACCCTTTTATACAACTTGGATGAACATAATTATGGGCTTGGATAAGATACCATGATGAGTTTGAAGCATGTATAAAGATGCTTTAGATCGATTGCATTCTAATGTTGTATGTGCGAACCATGCATTCTAAATGTATTTTCTTTGCATTCTAAATGTATTATTGATCATGCGAACCAACTTAAAATTTTATTTTATATTTTTACATATCGTTTTATGTTTGAGTTGCAACTACAAATAAATTAAACAATGAGAAAATATAATTCAAAATTTATCAACTCGAGAACCCAATTACTAAATAAGTTGTTGAACCTTATAAATGGAATCACTCAGTATGAAAAGATGATTTTGTGGTTATAGTTTAATTTATTTTGCAATTCACACATATTTGTTCTGGTTGAATAGCATAAAATGGCTTCGACGCTATTTAGTACACATTTAGAGAGAATGACATAAATAGAGAAAAAAAATAAAATAAAAATAATAAAGAAATAAATCTGGGAAAAGGAAGAAAAAGAAAGAAAAATAGTAAAAACAAATTATTAAGGACAAAGAAAAGAAAAGAATGTAAAAAGAATTGAAAACATCAAATCTTGCACACAAAGAGTCAATTCTCCTATCAATTTCTAGAGTTCCTTATTTCGTTTCTTTTTCTTTTATCATGAACATGTGTTTATCTTTGAGTCTTTTATCATGAATATATGTTTATCTTTGAGTCTTTTATCATGAACATGTGTTTATCTTTGAGTTTTCTAGATTCTATTATGAACTAAATTAGTTATTTTAAGGATGATGTAACCTAAGTTTGAGACTATGTTTTGATTATTAATTTATCGTATTCGAGTTTATTCAGTTTGTTTATATCATCTTGATTTCATTCTATATTGATTAACCGACCACTAATCTTGAATATTTAGTATATGAAATTCAGTACAAGGGAGAAAGAATTTTGTATGTGACCTTAGATAACACAACTTAGTAATTCATATATTTCTGGTGGCATATGAATCCTTTGAAGTTGTTAATAAGAATTAATTTTCTTTTCAAGAATTTAATTTGATAGTTTTATAGGTATGTCAGAATCTGAATTTAGGTTAATGACTACTCGACATTCGAGAGAGGGAGTTCATTAATTTAGGATTCTTGACTTATAAATTGATAACTCAAAATTTGATAAACTGATACAAAAAGATATAGTGGATAATTAGGTGAAATCACACCTCTAGATACGAGAGTTTAGTCCATGTTAGTTTTTCTTCAAGATTTTCCAAGTCAAAAGCTTTTCTTTAATTTTAGAATTTTGTTTACAACTCTTGAATATCTGAAAAAAATTAGGATTATTCTAATTACAGTACTTAGTATTAATTTAATTTCAATCCCTGTGAATACGATAACCCTACTCACTACTTTCTACTAAAACTTGACACCGTACACTTGTGGTAAGAATCTCACAAACTAGGTTTTTGGTGCTATTTCTGGGGATTGAAAATCAGATTCAGCTGCAGCCACACACAACTGCAACCATAGTCGTAGCCACAATGAGTAATTCAGGATTATTTTCAGATTGTGGTTAATAAGCACAACTCATGAATTGCTCGCCAGGTGATTGTTCATTGCAATTCCTACCACAAGTGTACTGTGTCAAGTTTTAGTATAGTATGATGAGAAGGGTTATCGTATCCACATGGATTAAAATCTAATTAATATTAAGTATTGTAATTGAAACAATCCTAACTTTATTCAGATGAATCAAACAAGAATTGCAAATGATTAAACTAAAAACCATAGAATTAAACTTGAAAAGTTCACTTTAGCAAATTGTCAAAAACTTAATGGATAATTAGTTCACAAGTATGATTCACCTAGTTTTCACATATTTTCACCAATCCAATTTATCAATTTCAAGCCAATAATTTTTAAATCAAGAATTTTCAAGTAATCAACTCCCTTTAATGAATGTCGAGTGATTATTAATCCTAATTTGTATTTATTATCTTTATAAAAACCCAAAAGTTAAATTCTATCAAAGCTCATTGGATTTTTCAACAAAACTTCAAAGGTCTCATAAGTTTCTTAACTTTATAAATTCCTATGTTGTGTTATCCTGTGGCCATATATAAAATTTTCTCTTTCGAGTGCCAAATTTTATACACCAAACATTCAAGAATAAGGGCCAATTAATCATGAATTCAATCAAAACAAGATAACACAAATAAATTGAGGAACTTAAAATAGCATGAATTTAAAATCAAGAATAAGATTCAATATAGATTACATCATTCCCTAGAAAATGAAATTAGTTCATAACTAGAATGGAAAAATTCATAGACAACTTTGTGTTCATTGTTAAAGAACTAAAAGGTACAAAGAAAAAGAAATTAATAGTCAAAAGCAAGAATTTTTCTCTTCTAGATGTAAGATGCTTGTGATTGCATTCTTGAGATCTTCTTCTTGCTCTATAGCCTACTTCTTGTGTTTTCAAAGTTTTAAAAGTCTGTATATTAAATTCTAGGTCATTTATTTATACTTTCCTTCCAAAAAAACACTCAAAAGACATAATTCGCTAAACAAATCTGGCAAAGGGCGCCCCAACGTGATGAAATGGCGCCTAGGTGCAAAATATGCAGTTTGGTCCCGGACTTTCCCATCCAATGTTTCTTCAGTGCCATAGCCTTAGTTTTTGGCACCTCGACCCCAAGTAATGGTGCCTAGGTGCCAAACATTCTATCATAATGGCTATATGTTGTCTTACGCTTTATTCAGTTTCTTGCAATCAATTTCTGACCATATTTCCACATAAATTAGCTTTTGGTGTCTTCATATGAAATGTAACCGTATCTGTTGGATTTTTATAGCTGCTTGAATCACCTCAATATTAAATTTGTGGAGAGAGTTGTGCCAAAACATATCAACAGGTACCACATTGAAAGTTTCAATCTAGTGCTGGCTATTTAACCCTATTTTTCTTGTTAAACTTGAATGAACTAGGATTTGGGATCAATTTACAAGTTGTACATGTATCTCTTATATTTCCAAAGGATAAAAAATTAGGTTAATAGAACTTTGAGCACAGATTTATGCCAAAAATACAAACACTGCCGCAGCAGTGCTTAACACTGAAAAACACCTAGTAAAGATTTTGCTTGTATAAAATGATTTTTTCTAATGAATATCATGTCCAAATATTAAATTTCAAATTTAAATGATCATATTATTCAAATGGTAGAAACTCCTACATTATTGATGGTCGCCCCTATTATGCAGTTGGGTCTCTACTTAGACCTGACTACGGTTTAGAAACCGCCGGTTACGGTTTAGAACTTCCGGTTTCACGGTTCAAGAAAATTCCGACCCTTAACCTTAACTGTCAAGGTCGGTTACGGTCTGGGTTCTGGAACCGCCGGTTCCGGTTCTGACCCTTATATTTTATTTTATTTTTTAAATTTTTTTTGAACTTAAATTTGTAAAAAATATTGTTACTTTTTGAACTTAATGAAAAAAAATTAACTTAAATTTGAAAAAAAAATAGCTAAAATTTAAGCATATGATTCAAAACAAAAGTGACTAAATTAATTTATGAAATTTTTTAAAAATAATTTTTCCATTTACACTGTATTGATAAAACACAATTTACTAAATTTTGGTCTTTGGAGTTAATGTTATCATATAAAATCGATCAAGCATTACAACAATTTAATAATATTAAAATGAGAAGTTGGGGAATAAACAGTAGATATTGTAAAGTAACATTATTAAATATTTTTAAAAAATTACAAATTTACTTATTATTAAGATAATTGTAAAGTAGCATCATTAGATAATTTTTAAAATTTTACTTATTATTAAAATAAAATGTAGAATGCTTAAATATAGGACTTGATTTGTAATTTGCTGAAACTAATTAATTAAATTTAAAGAAGAATACAACACCAATTATATTGATTTTCAGAAACAAGACAAGCAATTTGAGTGGAAAAAAATGAAAAAACAAATCATGAGACTTATTTATGCACTTATTCACAATTATAAACATATGGTTCATTAACTCAATTGGTTAGAGTGTTCTATTAATAGTTGGGAGGTCACAGGTTTAAAACCTACATAACAAACTTTTACACTATTTTGATTAAAAAAAATTCAAAAAAATTTAAAAACCACCGGGTTGGAACACTATTTTGATTAAAAAATAAATTCAAAATAATTTAAAAACCACCGGGTCCAACCCAGCGGTTCACGGGTTATATGAACCGCAACCGATCCGTGAACTCACGGGCCGGTTTATGATTCCGACCCGTGAACCGTGGTCAACGAGTTTTAACCCGTTGGCCACGGTTCGGACCCGGCCCGTGGTCGGGTCTACCTCTACTTCATAGTATTATGTAAAAAAAATGTTAAATAGGTAAATAAAAAAAATAAGGTTTGTTTGCTCTGTACACACTTTCTACTATTGGAAAAAATGTCAGGTTTGTGAAAATTTATCTCTTGATGAATCTTGATAGACCGTACTTTTCATCTATAAATGAAAGTGGACGCCCACAAGTGTATGTACCTATTTTTTTTCTTTCCACTCATTGTAAATTGACTTTAATTTTTATGAGATTAATAAATAGGTTGGGGTTGGCCTAAACCCCCAGCTAAGCACAAGAAGCTTTACCAAAAAATAAAATAAAAATTCCTCAAGTACTACTCAATTTGGATTATATCGCACATAATTGTGGTTTGTGACACATCAACTCAAATTCACATATTTAAGATAAGGATTGAAAGGTGTCAAAATATATTTTTAATAATATAACAATTTTAATAGGTATGAAGATATTTAAAAAATATATATATAATAATTGAATTTTTTATATATTTCTGGATATATAGAGTAATGATTTTGATTTTTAAGTGAAATAAATAGAAAAATATATTCGGTATAAAAATAATTATTTAAATATTTGATTTCGTTTTTTTTTTGGAATGAACACATTCCTAAGGACACAAACACAACCCTGATGTTTCATACTTTTGTACACGGTAAAATTTCAATAAAAGTTCAGGGCTCATTTGATTTCATTTTTATTTTTAATGTTTTCAATTGTTTATTTTTGCATTATTTCTATATGAAAATAAAAATATGTTTGGATTATTATATAAAAATATTATTTTTTACTGGATTGAAAACAATTTAGTGTTAGAGTAATAATTAAAGAGTCCCATTATTTTTTATGTCTTAGTCAAATTATGTTGAGTTAAGAAATTATTATTTAATTTATTATAGGTTCTATTTTAGAAAAAGTTGTTATAATTTAATTAGTTAGTGAATTAAGTAATTTAAAATTAGTGAAACATCATATCAAATATCAATAATTAAACCCCATTTTGATTAAATAGTGTGTATATTTGATATTGATGGTTATAGGTATGAAAATAAAAAGATTATATTTTTATTAAAAATAGGTCAAATAAATATGTTTTTGGTGTTTTAAATAGTAGAAAAAGGCAAAAATAAGATTTGAAATTAAATTAAACAAGGCCTAAGTTTTTGGCATATTCAGCATATCCTGTTATATATAGAGTTAAATGCTACTTTTCACTATTGATGGAGGGAGATACTTTTATTAGTTTTTTTATAAGGTGGGCGATTTAATTTTACATCCACATATTTAAGATTCTCATTGTAAAATCGTCATCAATATAAAGTGGTTTTTTTTTTTTTGAACATTTCAAAATTAGGTTAAGTTTCCTATAATGGAAATTGTACTTTTAAAATTACCATCTCAATTAAAATAATGATGCGAAATCAGACTTCTTTTCAGGATAATAGGGTAAAGATATATAAAACTATTACAATTCTAACTTTCACATAAAACTGTGATTCAAATGAAATGGAGGGAGTGTACTGTTTGGTAAATTTTTTGTTACTTTTGAATGTTCGATAAAGTGGATCCATCTTTTAGCTACAGTAAAGGAAATTCAAGCGCACACAGTTTTCCTACACTTCACCATTGACCTCCTTCATTTTTTGGGTACACGATGGTACAATATAAACGACAAAGTACCAAAAATCATAATAAAAAAGTATGGAAAATAATAGACAGATGGAAGTTGTCATTTATAATAAGAAACATTTGGTGGTTGTGTTTTTCAAACTATTTTGGGAAAAAAGTTTTGAAAAATGTATTTTGGCAAAACATGTTGAGGAATGCAAAGTATTGAACCGAGCGTCTGCTATGCTATTAAAAGCTATAGTTAATAGCAAGAGTGCAACTCAAAATCTTAAACTGTACAATAACCCAAGCGTCATGTTTGACTGTGGTCCCACCTCAATAGCAATTGTTGCCACATATGCCAACAATTGAAAGATTTAGCGCATTATGGTATGCTAAATTCTATAGTTGATAGTAACAGTACAATTCAAATCTATAAATCATATTGCAACCTAAGCACCATATTTCAATTGTGGCCACCTATGAGAGCAATTGCTGCCATATATGTCAACATGATATAAGTTTGGTTTTGTTATGGAAATGGTTGATTGTGATGTATTTGTAGTGAAAGTTTGTTTGGTTACATCATAAACTTTTGTTTAGTGTTACATCTAACTTTTATACAATTATATATTGTTATTATATTAATGTAATAGTTTAAAAAAAATATTTCTATTAAGATAAGGATTGAAAGATGTAATTATATATGTTTTACTAATATAATATTTTTAATAGTATAAAGAGAGTCATAGGAATATATAATAATTGAATAATATATATATTTCTGTAGATAAAATAATGATTAGGTGTTTTAAGCATTTTGGGAAAGAGAAAATTTAATTTGAATAAAAAAAAGCTATTAAATGTTTGGTTTCATTTTTTTTTGTAGAATGAAAACATTCCCAAGGACACCAAACATAACCTTGTGTCTCATACTCTTATTTGGTTTAATTTTTATTTTTAGTGTTTTCAAGTGTATTTTTATGTTTGCATTATTTTTATGTAAAAATAAAAATATATTTGAATATAATGTACAAATATTAACTTACATTGAACTGAAATTAATATTTTAGTGTAAGACTAATGATTAAAAAATCTCATTTTTTTCATATCTCATCAGTCAAATTTGGAAAATTTATTCTTTTGATCCTTTATGTTGACCTATTTAGAGATTTAGGACTTTTCTTTCCCCAAAATTGAATTTTTAGGACATGACCTGCTATAATATGTAAAAATGATTGGCTGATGTTGACATGGCTTTTAATTTGGGGGAATTTCAATTTTGGAGCGAAAATTGCCCGTGAGAGCTAAAGTGGAGCTTGGGAGGGAAAAAAAATGCTAACTTGGTCATGACTTAACTGTCAATTTGATAAAAACATAATAATCTCCAAGTCATGTACCTTGCACACATCTCTTTTCAAAAAATTAAAAATTAGAATAAAAAATGTTAATAAAATTTTCTAATTTAAAAATTAAAATATATATTCAAATTCAACAATAAGCAAAATAAAAAATAGTTTCATATTATTATAAAGTTCAATTAGAAAATAGTTTCTTCCTTCATAAAGTTTCAAAAAAAGTTAAATGAAATTAAAAAATGAATATATTTAATATTATTGCCCAAAAAATTACAAACTTATTATATTTGAAATTAGTATAATTGTAATATAATTTAATTATTCAACATAAAATAAAATAAATTTCAAATTATTAACACAATCTCACATTTAAAGAGTAAAAATATATTTATAGTTTAAATAATAAAAATAGAAAATAATTTATGTTATAAATTAAAAATAAAAAATGTATTTTATAATTATTTCAAAAAAATGCCAAATTATTGTATATTAAACTAGTATAATGTTAGTATATTTAGTTACATATCATATCACTAAATAATCTATTATTAATAGAATTTTATATTTAAAGATTGAGATATATACTTAAACCTAAAATCTAAATAAATAAATTAAATTTGTCTTGATAATATATTTAAAATATTTCATATTTGGCAAAACAAGTACATTAGAAATAAAGAACAAGTTAACTACAAAAATACATTAATAATTTAACAAATACATTTTAACAAAAAAAAGGTACTGTTCATATTCTTCACATTTAAGTATTCATGTATTATTTAAACTATTTTTCAAGTTGACATTTTTTTCCTCAAGTTGGCTTTTTATTGCCTTCCAAGCACCAACTGGGCTACCAAGTAAGCGGTTTTCTCTTCAAAATCAAAATTTCCCCAAATTGAAAGCTACGTAAGTATCAGCCGGTTATTTTTACCTGTTATAGCACCTTATGTCCTAAAAACCTCTTTTACCAACTTATTATCCTGAATTTAAATTTGGGAAACAAAAAATCCTAAATCTCTAAGTAGACCAATATAAAGGACCAAAAAATAATTTTGTTGTCAAATTATGTTGGGTTGAAAAATTAATTATTTAATTTATATGATTTCCATTATAGAAAAAAATATTATTTTATTAGTTAGTGAATTTTATGTATTTTCAAATTAGTGAAACATCATATCAAATTTTGATAGTTTAGGTCCTACTTTGACTAAATAAGTGTGTAGATTTGAAATTGATGGTGATAGGTATAAACATGTAAACAAGTAGTATTTTTGTTGAAAATGGTATAAAACAAATATGTTTTTGATGCTTTAAATAGTAAAAATAAAAGAGGCAAAAACAAGGTTTGAAATTACACCAAACGAGATCTTAATTTTTTTGGCTTGTTTTGGCATATCCTATTACATACAGAGTTATGCTACTTTTTACCATTGATGCACGAAGATACTTTTGTCATTTTTTATAAGTGGATGATCTTATTTTACATCCACAAATTTAAAATTCTCAGTTAAAAATCATCGGCAGCATATATTTCCTCTATTCTAAATTAATAACTTATTTTTTTCCGGACCATTCCAAATTAGGTACTATTTTTTAAAGAAAAATTATTTTTAAAAATTTACCATCACAATTAAAGTAATAATGTGATACGATTAACTTTCAATTACTATTTTCAAAGACAATAATATAAAAATACACTAAATTTTTATTTTTCCAACTTTTACATAAAACTGTTTTGAATCAAATGAGAACTTTTTTTTGAAATGAAGGAATATACTGTTTGTTGAAAATTTTGTTGCTTTTGATGATTTTATCTTGTAGCTATATATGAAAATTATAAGTAAACAGAATTCAAGCGCGCACAATTTTCCTACACTTGCTACACTTCAGCACTGGCCTCCTTTAATCTTTTGGGATGTATTTCTTAATTGTTTCATAATTGACAACTTGTATATTGCAATTATACAATGAGCTTTCATTTATTATGGAAACCCATAGTTGTTTGGGATAAGCATTGAAATTATATAGCTTTAGTAATCTTGTGAGGCTATAATGGAAAATATTTACCTACACTGAGTGTATAATATTAAATGATGAAAAATTATACTATATTAATATAAAATGGGTTTCATTACTACTGTCTCATCATCCTCATTATTCGATATGAAAATTTAGTTCATCTGTCACTTATTGCAAAACATTTGCTCTAATAAGGCTAGGCCATAGGAGGATATTTCAGTAAATTTCACCTAATTTAGCCTCTATCATTAACTGTATTTTAAATTTTGAATTTTAACAAGTGAATGATATATATGAAAACAAAAATAGCTGGCAACCACAATTGACAGTAGTCCATTTCAATTATGGCGTGTTTATATATATGGTGTTATACTCTGCATTTTCACACTATATGCATAGCATTTCAAGGGTTTGTTCCTCATATACAGAATCTTTTTCTCTAAATCTTTTCTGTATCTCATTTTTTTTCCTCCTTGTGTGTGTGCCCGAATAACTTTTAAGTGAAAATATGCATGGGAGTTTTATTTCCTTTTCAGGGTTTTCTTCCATTGCTATTTTGTTGACATTTTGTCTGTTCTAATTTTGCAGAAAACCATCAGTTCTACTGAAAAGAATGTTAAGGCATTAACAGCTTTCCGTTACATGCACAACATCTAATCCCAATTCAACCAAAGCTAAGAAATTTTAGGGACAATGTTATACATTCCTGTTTGAGGTTTGTCCACAACAATAGCATTCCAAGACTAGATTGAAACCAAAAGATGGAAATGAAGATCCCATTGCCTCATCCTCAACACAAGTTGAGCTCACTTATTTTGGCTGCACCTGCTAATCCAAGAGTCACTCTCACTCTTGAAAATGCAATCGAATATGAACTAAAACATGGTCGCAAATTGGACGCTAACATGGATAGAAAGAAGCTGAGAAGGTGAATTAAAATCTTCTTTTGTTTGTCACATGATGCGTATATGTACATTTAATTGACAAGTTAAAATCTTCATTTGTATATCACATGATGCTAATGGGACATGCATGTAGACTAACTCTTTCAATTTCCATCTTTGTTTCTAGGACGATATTGAACAGACTATCTGCTCAAAGATCTAGAATAAAGAAAGCTCAATATATTAATGACATGGAAAAGATGGTGAAAGAGTTAGAGGTAAAAATATGTTCCATAAATTCAGCAAATGTATTCCTCTATGTGCCAAGATTTATTTGAGACTCAAACAGAATCGTATTGAATTCGGATTTTACTTGCGACATTTACAGGTACTGATATCAGTTCTCACCCCACAAATCGAAAGCTACAAAGAAAAGCGGAAACTACTGCTGTTGCAAAATGATTCACTCCAAAAACTCGTAGAGATTCGTTTGAATGAATCAAAGCTATGTGAAAGTAACGATGCAACGCCTCCTTTTTCCTGCACTTATCAGTAATTATTTTATCTTATTTGTATATCTATAAGCTTTGAAATGTTTAATGCATGCAGTTGAGCTTGAACATAAGCGAGTCGAAGTACACAGGCTCCAAGAACTCGAGAAAAGTGTGAACAATAATAACCATGATTCGAATTTTGGCCCACAACTGATGCAACATTTGAGATTCAAGCAATTCATGGCTCCAAAATTTGGCTTCGAACAACCAGATAAAGATCAGCAACCGGGCTTTATGATTAAGCTTCCCGTTGAGGTGTTAACACCCGAAAAGAATCAAGAGGAAGCAGAGATAGATCAATATTTCAACTTTGAAGAAGCACTAAATGTCGATCCAGCCAGTGCTTCAAACTAAATCTTTGTTGTTGTTGTTTGCATTTCGTTGTGTGCTAAGTTTCTTTCCTGTAGACAGTCTAAGTTATCTTTCGTCACGATTTGGATATCAGCTTGCGATGTATGTTAAGCATATGTGTGGATCTCAATATTTGTCGGAAGATAGAAAACTTTGCCTAACATTTTGTTATAATTGCTTGTTTCTTGTCTTCATGCTAAACCACTAGAATTGGATTACTCCATCAAAAATTCTTAGATGGATATCTATGTAAAATGGTTTTGAAAATGGTGCTATAGTTGAAATCTTAGCCAAAATTAAAGCCTGAATTGGGAAGATATAATCTTTGTTTTGATACTCGACTAGCTTATCTTACCATACCTATAACTCTTCTTCTCATGGGCATATTCATGGGAGGCTGGATGGGGGCTGGACCCCTCCCAAGTCTTGGAAAATTATGCAAGTTTACCTAAATTAAGAGAATCTTGGAAAGTTTACAGTCATACATGTATGTACGTTGGTTCCATTACATTGATTTTTGTGATTATCTTGTAGCCAAAATTTTAAGATCTCTGAATATTTTATTGCACAATAGTATTCCATCTTCTATTACATTATGTGGATGATTTCTACATGTAAAACTAACAAAATGTGCTAATAAAGAGAGAAAATGCCTTTAGCTAATTTTATAAGGAAGGTGGAAGATTGACTTCCATATTCTCTCTGCAACAGAATTGAAGATGAAATTGGTAAGAAGATGGAGAAGGAAGAAAAGCTTTCATACTGCTTTCTGCCTAAGAAAAAAAGAAAAGAAAAAAAAAACATTTGTCATTCTCTCCCCAAAGACGAATCGTTGGTAACTTTAACAAATTCCAATTCTGGCTCTCACTACAAATTGAAGAGAAAAATAAAATAATTTGGAAGATATTCACTTCCCAAAGTGAACCTTGGCGGCTTTGAAAGGTACTCAGAATTCCAATTACCACGCCTCCCTTAAATCAGTTTCTTTTTCCTTTTTGGCAGTATAAAATAAAAATATGAGAAAGTATGGAAATAGAGTGGCCGAAAACTGTTGGATATTACAGTGCAGCAATGGAGATTATTGGTAATTAAGCCAAAGGTTGAGTATAAAATTTTAGATCTGCAAATTAATTTATAAGACAATTTAGTTGCATAGTCTAATCAATTTTGCTTAATATAATTACAGGCTCCATTTCACGGGTCATTCTGAGCAATGGACTTTCAAAGTACATTGAAACAATGATGATGGTCAAATGGTCTGGCTGATAAATTAATTATGTTGGAAGCCCTTTGATATGAACGGGAAGGCTTATGAAAAGAGTCTATTTTAGTGTAATCTTGGTGCACAATAAGATTGAGCCTGCTTATAGTTGCCAAGTAGAATGGTCTGGACCGGCCAGGTCTGGTCCTAAAGTGGGCTGAGCCGGGCTTTGTTGCTTTGGAGTCAACTTAAAAGTTGTAGTTGTATCTCTTATCTTTCTAAATAAATAAAAATTAGGTTAATAGGATTTTTGTGCATATAGTTATGTCCAAAGTGTAAACACTATCGCAGTAGCATCCGATGCCGAGAAATTCTTAGTAAAGATTTTGCCTATACCAAAAGATTTTATCTAATGAAAATTAAGTCCAATTATTTATATTTCACATTTAAATAATCATGATATTCAAATGGTAGATAACTCCTACATTATTGAAGGTCGTCCCTAATACACATTCAGTTGGGCCTCTAGTTCATGGTATTAAGTAAAAAAAATATTAAATAGTAAAAAAATATTAAATAGTTACTAAAAAAATTGGGTTGTTTAGCTCGATACTTACTTTCTAGTCTTGGAAAACATGTCACGTTTGTGAAAATTTATCTCTTGATAAATTTTGATGGACCCTACTTTTCATCTATTAAAGAAGGAAAATGTCCTCAAGTGCTACTCAATTTAGGCTATATTGGACGTACTTGTGGTTTGTGACATATCGACTCAAATTCACATATTTATTAAATATTTAAGCAAGAAAATATTTGATTAGTCACCCCGGACATATTAACGATCAAGTATCTTGCATATAATTGTCCAATCATTTATAACAAGTATTCCTACTAGTGATTTTTGGTAAAATTGCATTTTTCGTACGGTGTGCATATGAAGTTCCAAGTTTTATGAGCTCAATATATATAGAACCAATATTCAAAAAATTGTGCACAAAAGATCCTTTTTCAGCACCTCCTTTAAAACTAACGGTTGTTTTCGTTTTTATTTTACTTTTTTTTCTTTTCTTTTTCCTTAATATTTTTGTTTTCTGCCATTTTTCTTTCTTTTTGTTTTTCTTCCTTTTTCCCAGATTTATTTCTTATTTATTTTTCCTTTTTTTTCTATTTTTGTAATTCTCTATAAGTGTGTACTACATAGTGCGGAAGTAATTTTATAGAATTCAACCATAACAGATATGTGTGAATTGACAAAAAATTAAACAGTAACCGCAAAATTATCTTTTCAAATGGAGTGGTTCCATTTGCAAGGTTTAGTTTATTTAGTAGTCGGGTTCTTGTGTTGATAAATTTGAATTATATTTCATCAGTTTAATTCATTTGTTGTTGCAACTCAAATTGAAAACGATATGTAAAAAATATAAAATAATATTTAGTTGCATGATAAGTGAAAATAGAGAAACGACTAAGAGGGAGAGCAAGTAGGTATCATTAAATAAAACTAAATTCTCACTGTTGGAAAAAAATTGTAGAGGTTGGTAAGTTATTTATTGTTCACAAAAATAATATTATGAATAAAGAATTAAACAAATGCATTATATATAATCGAATAAATATATTAAGAATAAATGCATCAATATATATGGATGTATCTCTTGTTAATCGATGTTATATTAATAAAATATTTTATATAACAATTATTGTCACGCCCTGAACTAGGGACCATGACAATCGTCGCAAGCTTTCGAGAACATCCCAAAATCCTACAAGGCTAACCAAATAGATTTCATTTAATCCAACGGAAATCATTGGTATAGAGCATCTATACCCTCAAATCTTTATAAAAATTTATAAATTAATATAATCGAATAACTAAATAAACCAATAATCTCGTACGTATCCCCAAATATAAATATAATTGTGTATAAAATAAGCACTGAGTTCATGAACATAATACATTTTCAATAATAAAATTCATCTCATCAAATGATTCTAAAATAATGAAATAGTAGGTTCGAATTCCTTCCATAGACTTCATCGTACTTCAAAGGTTATTCTTCCAAACTAGTAAGTCTGAATATATATTTGAAAAATATTAATAGAATCATGAATAGAACAATCCAATAATTAACCTAATACCCAATTAGCCAAAAGCAAGCTAGACAAGTACTAATATAGTTTAAATTGATTGAAAATAGTTGATTTATTAATTGAACTCCAAAAGAGAATGCCAACAATTCAATGATATAAAACAATAAGTTAAAAAAAAACACGTATTTAAGAAATCAATTAATCTCCCTATAAAATTCATGATATAAAATCAAACATATAAGACAACCACAATTAAAAATAGGTTTAACATCTATGTCTTAGATCCTATTACAAATTTAATCCCCTATATTAGATCACCAGAGCATGCTTAAACCCGGCACTGTAGGCTTAATCTCCTACATTGAGTCGCTAACCAAGCTCTCATTTGCTAAACCAAAGAACTTAAGTACTCGAATAGTAGTAGGCTTAATAAGCTAGTTAGTAATCCACAAGCAATCCGCTTAATTAACAGAATCCTAGATTCCACTACTACAGGTTAATAATTATACTTTTGATTATTTCAATGTAGAAATGGATGACTATCATTATGCTCAAACCTCATCTACTTTCATCAACTATTACATCTATTACAGGATGCCAAATTTTAAAAGCCAATTGAAAATTGTGCACTAATATTTTCAATTATTTATTCATTCAACCCCATGAAATCAAAACCAGTTAAATAGAAAAATTAACTCTAGTCAACTTAAACGCAAACCACACAAATTGTTCCTACGATTTCTTTCTCTTGAATTGACCAACCTATATCATTAATTCAAAAATCCCAAAAGCATTATTACATTCTAATCCTCAATCAATTATTTTGATAATGGCATCCAACCAAAATATAATTCTGATAATATAATGTACCCTTATGACCAGAAACTTATGAAACTTGCTCGTACAATTTGGGGAAGGGGAGACTTTTGCCCTTTGCTCTTCAGCTGCCCTTCTTTTTTGTCTAACATATTATAACAACTCATGAGTCGGACAAGAATTTGGCTAATTAATAGACGTCATACTAATCATCCATAATTTCATTCTAGTTCTCTATATGTGCTGAATTGTTGAACTTTATCTATCATTTCTACTCAATTATAATTCCCTATCCCAATACCCTTTCAACATACTTAAACAATTCAATAAATTCATTAGTCCCACTAACTCATTCTATAAATGATATAAGTATAAATATCTTGTCGCAAAGAAAAGAAAAAAAAGTATAAATATTTTGAACTTTACCTGTACCCAATTGATGCCAAAATCAATCAAATTGATGAAGAGACTTTTCGTGCTTCAGTCTGACTTTACTTTACTTTTCCTTTTCCTAATTTTACTCCCTCAGGTCTCTAGTATTGGCATTCGATTTCTTCTTATTTCGTAAAATACAGCTTTTATTTAGTGTAAGAATCTTGCTTTTTGTTCGTTTAGCAAAGAAAGGATTAGGGTTCTCCCTATAACTTAGGAATCTTGCTTTGTCTTCGTTTAACAAAGATAGAACATTTAGGAGTCTTAACTTAGTAAACTCTAATACACTCTTTTATCACACTATTTAGGAATATTCCAAAAATACTTTGTATTAAAATGGAACATTCACCAAAAAAATTTCTTTCCAAGTTATGGTAAAGAACACACACACACACACACACACACACATATATATATATATAAAAACTTTCGGGCATGACACCGTACTTTTCCTTTTTGGCAATGGAATTTTTTTCCTTTAAATATTTCTTTTTTTGTTTTTCCTATTATATAGGCTGAGTTTAACATCCAACTCTCTCAAATATCTTATTATTCCTTTTAATAAACTCGTTTGTATTGTAAAAACCACATTTATCTCTTATTTTGATTTTTATTTAAACTCCCATTTGATAAATATGATTCTATACAAAATATTGGGATCGGGAGTTACATTCTATCCCCCTTAAAATAAATTTTGTCCTCAAAACTCGAGGTCACGTACACAAACTTACTCAAATCATGTGGTTTGATCATTTTATTCATTCTCGGTTTCACAAATTGTATCTAAAGACTATTGATTCTTGAACCTTAAGCACCAAATACTAAGAATTGAACCATGTTCCTTGTTGACACACAATAATTTAGAAGGTATCATTTTGCTAATCCACTTCAAAACTTTGATCCTTACATTTGATATTCTCAATAAACAAAACCGTTTGCAAACTTATTATTTCAATACTCATAAGGAATCTTAACTAAATTCCAAACCTGATTAATAGTGCACTTCCAAAGCCCAACAAGATATAAGTTCCCTAATGTGTAGCTAAATATACGAAGAATCTTTTAAATGTGGTAATAAAGTCAGAAAACCAATATATTGAAAAAGTTAGAATCTTATTGGCTAGACCTTGATTTATTGAGCTTACCGCAATTCACTTTCAATCACTTAAATTAGATCTACCTTGCTCTATAAACCTTTAGGTCAATAATCTCCTGTTGAAGTTTTATCTTCAAACCATGAATATATAGGGTATGTCCTATCCCAATTATATTGGTGTTCTTCATATAATGCATTGATGTGTCACTAAAAGAAAAAAAATTAGATAAATCGTGTGGGACTTTAATCATCTAACTTCCTCTTTGAAAATTCTAATTTGTATGCATATAAGAATCAAGTAACAAGCCTCCCTTATACTATTGTATTGATCATGATAATATAATCTCCAGTCTAAAAACTCCCATGCAATTTTAGTAGATATTGACTAGTATACCTCAAAACTCATGCAAATCCATTCTCACCACCTAGTCAACCCAAGCAACTTTTATCACTTTGATTAAATAAAGAAAAATACAACATTATTATAATAATCAGCTTCCATCTGTAAGCATCAACCCAACAATAGATATATGAGATATCACTAAGTTATGTATTTAACCATCTAACATAAGATTGAAGTGGGGAACTTGTAGACACTTAAGTTGGTTTCCCAAGTTTAAGATTTCTATTTTCAGTCATAGAAAATCATGAAGATACTGCAAATGCATATTACTGCCTAGCTTGTAATAACCAGATAAAATTCTATTAAGTAATCCCCAATAAACTGGCCCGAACATTCTATATTGCTAACTTAGGTTGCACTTTACTCATTCTTAGTGCACAAAATTTCAAATATAAAATTTTCACCTCTCACACTTACAATAAATATAATATATTCATGTAAACAAATTTACTATGTCATATCCTTACTAAACAATGCAAATTTTGAATGCTCATAAGATAATTATTTAGCTCATTAATTCATCACTGTGTTAACTCTAAAATCACTAGTTAGTCCCAATGTCCTACCAATGGTAATCCCAAAAATCATAACCTAAGTTCTGATACTATTTACCCATGTGATAGGCCCCAGACGCGAGACTCAACACAAGGGGTTCCATTAGCAACTACTTCATACTCGTCTTCACTTTACGAAAATGATTAACTCAGTTGATAGAAGAGTCTATTATGCCTATTTGTAAATTGTTTCAAATATCCCCACACAGCCAATGTAGGATATCATACTTGCTATCAAATCTATGAATTGTACTCAAGAATAATGTGCATGTAAGATTTAAGAAACCCTATCAATTGTAATTTATACTTCCTTTCATTATATTTTCAATTTTCTCCTCGAAAAATAACATAAAAAGTTTGTAGAAAAAAAACTAATTTCAAGTTGTGTTAATAGAAGTAGCAATGCAATAATAATTTTTATAAAACTTATATTTTTAACAAAATGTAAAGTTCAGCAGTCCATTCTTTTCAAATATATTAAAGTTAGTATGCCCTTTATAACTAAAAAAGTTTCTACTTCCTCTTAAGGGTAATTATCCCTACTTTATATGCGCGTATTGAGTGAGGTTGTACCAATGAATTGCTTTGTATGAATATTATTCTTGATTTTTGGTATACGAACGTACAATATCAACGAGTAAGTAACAAAAATCACAATAAACAAGTACCGAAAATAATAGATAAATCAGAGTTGTCGTTTATAATAAGAAACACATGGGCTATTTTTGATATTGTTTTGAAGTGTTTTGAGAAAAATATTTTGAGAAATGTATTTTGGAAAAGTATATATGCGAAGTGTTGGATTGAGTATTTGTTGCTTTGCTAATAGTTATATCTGATAGCAACATTGCAATTCAAACTTTTAAACTGTGTAGCAACGACGAGAGTAATTATTACCACACGGGCCAACAATCTCCTATATTATAATTAATCCAAGGATCATTGTTGTTACATAAGCCAACAATCCCCTCCCCAACTATTGCTCCTTATGGGCATCAAACCAATGACCTTGGCTCTAAAACCAATTATAGGACTTAGCGCATTTCATTGCGTTAAAAGATATAGTTGATAGCAACGGTGCAACTCCAATTTTTAAATTGTATTGCAACCTAAGTGTCATGTTTAAACTGTAGCCCCTCCATGAAGTAATTATTGCCACATAGGCCAACTTGAAAATAGTTGATGTGATCTAATTTTGAAAAAAACTTGCATTTGCTTTCTTGTTTGGGGAGATATTTTCTACTGTAAATGTCTTTCCATATAAGTTTTTATTTGGTTTGCGGTGTCACATCAAACTTTCATATTATTACAAGTGGGTATATTTTATTTTATTTTATTTAAGCCCAATAAATATATTACTATTAGCCCAATCAGGGTATGAGTCTACGAGGCCGAAATCACATCAAAACCCTATTAAACATATATAAATACCCCTCTCCTTTACATTTATAAGGTACGCTATTTATTTCTCTTTTTTTATTTAGTAATTGTTCTCTCTAGAATACTTTTTGACTTAAGCAAGAGAAATCAACGCACAAGGAGCTCGCTTGAATGAGGAGCCAATAACGAGTGACACTCGATGGTGCCTCTTCCACACCCTTAAGAGTTTCAATATCAGGAACCCCAAACGGGAGGATCTAACTCAAAGACTATGATCTGGTTCATGCAGATAGTTTTATAGGCCATGCTAGAAGATACTTGTACTCGAGTTGCAGTAAGGGCAATGGGCCAATACCTAGAGAATCATCCAACCAACCCTCCTCTGCAATCCTCACATTGCGGACAAAACTTGCATCCATTGGATGAGAACAAGTCACATAGAGAGAAATAAAGAAAAAGAAATAGAGACGATGCCAAATTAGGTCACAAATGGTGAGGTTCCCCTAACCAGGAGTAGATATGCAAACCCACTAGAGTGGATGAGTCCTACATAATTCATCATCCCATCTTCCAGAATGCAATGCCCAATCGCTCACAATAGCACCCCAAAGAAAGAGTTCTTTCTCGGTAGGCAAACTGGCTGAGCCCCTCCAATTAGGAGTCTGGTCCTCAAACATCCCACAGTATGACAGAATGAGGGGCTAGCAAAGCTAGAGCAAAACAACGGCCCCTGATGGTTTACTTCAGCAACTTTAGGAGACATGGTACTAGTGAGCTCCCACTATACCAAAATAAGAGGTTCTGGTTAAAGAATCTTGAGTAGGACCAATTCTGACATAATTCCAGTAGGAAGCATTTTAGGCCTTGCTGGAGGATGTTTCCGCCTAAGTAGTTGTTAGAGCAATAGCATAGTATGCAGTATGTCACTCAGGCAGTCATTCTTCTCAATCCTCATGCTGAGCTAAGTAGAGAAGACGAAGTCCAAAAAGAATGAGAGAGGCAAGGGGGAAGAAAGAATAGGCAAACCTCACGAGTCTTAGAGATTCCACCACAATGGTCTCTAGAGACCATCCCAGTAGGATCCACACTTTCAGAGCAAAAATCTTTAGATGAAGGACCACTAACTAGAACATTAATATTACATAGACCCCTAATTGAAGGGCACCCCAGCAAGAGCAATGACAAAGACCGTACCCTTAAATGTAAGAAGTCATCTATTAGTTTGATCTTGATGAAGCTAGGATCATCTTCATCCCTGACTGGAGGAAAATTCCAGTGGAGATCACCTTCCCACACTAAGAATGATGGAGAGCAATGACAAACACTATAGCCCTGCACATAGGAAGTCATCACGGGGATCATCTCTTAGCTTGATCTTGACGAAGTTGGGATCGTCTTTATCTCTGACCACCTCCCCACACTAAGAATAGTTGGAATCTTCCCCAAAGGCTACTACAGTAGAATCTTGGCCAAGCAAGGTGTATATCCCTCCGGGCTATTGGAAGAACATGCTTGCAAGATAAAATCCTAACTAAGTAGTATAACCATCCCCAGAAGCAGCGAGAGAAAATGATACTTGAACCTAAATTTGGAGGCAGAGCATGACATTGGAAGATTAGGCCAACCTATTGAGGAGAACTAGAAAAGTATAGATGCCGTGCAAGTCAAGGCCACACTGGGGTAAAATAACAGCTCTCCACTCTAACCCCCTCGAAGTATATGCACCCTTAGTCATATTGCTGAGACCAAAGAGATAAAGATACAATTAGACCAGTCTCCATGACTTCGACTAGGTGACTAACTTGCCCTAACCAACGTAGCTGGACAGACAAACTCCTTAGTTGTCGAGACTCGGTTGATGGTAGATGTTTTGGAAACCCGCGCCTATTAGGAATCAAATGGCATGGAGACCAAGTCCTTCATAGAAGAAATCAACCCACTAGCAGATTGAGAAGCTTCTACAAAAGGGTAAACTAGGGCCCACACCAAGATTAGTGACTATCGAGTATCTCTCAGGGAAAACACCAACATGAACACCCCTTTATGGGGTTTGCAAGAAGAATAGACAAAATACTGGGAGAAGTTTCCCACTCCTTAATGGAATCAACACCCTATTAATCTGCCTAGGTGGTAAAGGCCACTTCAGTCCACAATACAATATCTAGGATGTAAAATGAACACTTTCAAAAGGGTCTTCCCGCATGTCCAAAGTCCCTGGTGAGTTCGCCTCCCTGCCAAGGCAATAGGGGAGAGAAAAAAACTAAAAGCTCTATACCACTTCACCCTAGGGGACTCCTCCTCCTGCCTCTGAGTCATAGGGATCCTTGATTGCAGCAGTTACCATAGGAATGTTTTGGAGCACAACTATCTGACCTCTCTTAATATTGAACACATTCGGATCAAGTAGCATCACATACTCCTTAGTAAAGCGACCAATCTCCCTCAGAGTGAACTAACAATCATGAATAACATGATCATATACCCTGGTAGCTCATTCCATCATGGCTTCAGCAAAGGCCTCCATAGCCGTGGCCTCCCTACTAGCCATCAAGCTCACCGTCTTCTTGGACTAAAAGGAACTTCTTCCCAGGCTTTCCCATGTGGTCATATTTGGACTTCAAATTTTAAAGCTCCTTGATAAGTGCATATTTTGACATATTTTTGTATCAAATCCTTTATACTTTTCTTGTTTTATTCTTGTTAATATTATTATTTTATTAATATTTTGTGTGAGAGAATAAATGAAAGCATATTTCCAGACTTGTGCAGTTTTTGTAATTTGAGCATAACTTCATGATCAAAAGCCCTATAGACCTGAAACTTGTTTCATTTGAAAGCCAAGAGATAGAAGTACAACTTTTATGTTAGAAGATTAGCCCAATTTAGTCTTGATGATAGCAGAAAATTTATCCAAGTAGTTGCACAAAATGGATGATCAAAATTCGAATCAAAGTTCAGCCCAGTATTGACTTATTTTACCAATTGAGTTATATCTCTTTAGCCCAAATTTGTTTTTGGCTTAAATTCGAAATGTTATACGCAAGAGGAAATAAATAAGTTTGCACAAGATAAGATGGTGTGAAAATGTGTCAAAATAATAAAAACGTAGGCTGTAAATTGTTTCTACTATTAAGGGCTGGCTCTTGGACATAACTCAGTAGTTTGACCATATCTACTTGATCCAACTGTCAAATTTAACAAAGGATATATGAAAATATATTAGCGCCAAATGATCTACAATTTTGATTCTTCATACATCTTCAAAATCTGGCTGTATCTGACCGAAAAATATAATTCAATTCAGTGGGTGAGAAATTTGTGTAACAACTTACCAATTCTTGGCAACTAGCATACCACTTGATTAATTCCTCCATTATTTGTTTGGCCTCTAGCTTACTCCAAATACTATAAATAGGCCATGTATTAATCTTATAAGATGAGAGGGGTAGATGGTTTCTTTAGGCTAAGTTATCTAGTTTGTATGTTTTCTAGTATTGTAAGTTTTTTAGTAGTAATAGAAATGCATTCTCTAGTTTCTCTTATATTTTTAGTCTTTGCTACTTTTATTATGTGTTTCTAAATTTCATTTTGTTGAGAAAAAAGGGTGAACATCTTGATGGAGGAAGATGAATGGTTATAAAGGTAGAAAATATTTAAGTATGTTGTATTATTATTTTTATTTTTGATCTAAACCCTACTTGTTTTGTGGTGATTCTTGATTTATGTATCTCCAATGGCACAATAAATACTTGGGTTCATTTAGCTTATTGTACAGTTTTACCCCACCGACTGCTAATGTGAAACCTTGATTTGTTGTTGATGAAGGTGTGCAAAAATACTTGATCCCATAAATAAGTGTTGACGTTAAAAGATAATTTACAATAGTAAGACAATATCATGATTACCTTATTGCATGAGTTATTTGATAATATCTTCCCATTAGAACCTTCATTATGTATGGATTCTAATTATGGCAATTAATAGAGGTAAAAAGAATAAATAATTATTTCTCTATCCAAAACTCAAGAGTGAATCCCTAATCCTCAGTACTTGTATTACTTCGATTTTTCTTTAGTTACAACATGCATTAATTGTTCATATATTTTGATTCACATAAATTCCATCTATCTAGAAATATAAACTTGAATTTTTCAAACAACTTCCTTATAGATCGACCTTGGACTCACGAGAAATTTATTACTTAATACAATCTGCACTTAGATTTGCAACCTTAAAGTTGTAGCAAGTTTTTGGCGCCGTTGCTGGGGAAGGCAAGGTAAGTATTCAGGTTTGTTAATATTTTTCCTTTATAAATATAGTTTGTTTATTTTCTTTATGGATATATGGTTATATGGTATCATAGTCATAATTTTCGACGTTTAGTAAGAAATAATTCTGAAACTTTATTTGAAAATTTGTTTGAATCATCTCCACACTTCCACCATGGCTGAAAATGAAAGTGTTTAGAATGAAAATGAGAATCAATAGATGCGTACCATGCATTATTACTTGCAACTTCCTCGAAATTCTTCTCATTCTTGTTTCATTTTTTCTCTGAATGCAAATAATTTTTTATTCAAGTCAGGTATGATCCCTTTATTTCCTAATTTCTATAGTGTAGACTTTGAAAGCCCTTACTTGCATTTAAAAGAATTTGATGAAGTATGTGCCACTTTTGATAATCAAACTTGTACAAATGAGATTGTTAACCTCAAATTATTTCCTTTTTCTTTAAAAGATAAAGCAAAAAATTGACTTAATTCTTTAAAACCTAGGTCAATTGGCACTTGGCAAGAAATGCAAGCTGAATTCTTGAAAAAATTCTTTCCAACTCATAAAATTAATGCTTTGAAAAGACAAATTCAAAATTTTTATCAAAATTCGAATGAAGCTTTCTTTTAATGTTGGAAAAGATTTAAAGATTTGTTGAATTCATGCTCACATCATGGTTTTAAAAAATGGCACTTAATTAGTTTCTTTTATGAAGGTTTAACTCCTAAAATAAAATAATTTGTTGAAACAATGTGTAATGGTGAGTTTCTTGATAAGGAACCTGATGAAGCCCTAGAATATCTAGATCATTTAGCAGAAAACTCTCAATCATGGTATAGTATTAATTCTTCTGAAGGTTCTATTAGATCTTATCTTGCTAATAGTAATAAAGGAAAATATTACCTTAGCCAAGAAGATAATCTAAATGCTAGGCTTACTAGTTTAACAAGAAAAGTTGAAGCCATGGAACTTAAAAAAGTAAAGAAATCAAATTTATGCAAGAGGAAGAAGTTTGTAGCAATTGTGAACTTTTGGGGCACTCCACCAATGAATGTCCAAACATTCCAGTACAAGCAAATTTTATGAGCACATTCAAAAAATATTTCCATTCTCCATATTCTGAAACTTACAATCCACAATGGAGAAATCATCCCAATTTCAGCTGGCGAGATGATAACTGTGCCAACCACTGCATTCACAAAAACCACCAAACTTTCATTCTTATCGAGCTCCATATCAAAATCCCTTGAGGAGACTTTGTAAGCATTTATATATGAACAAACAAAACATCAATAATCAAATTTCACAAGCTATCAATGAGATCAGAAGCACACTTCCAACACTGACAACTTCTTTGCGTACTCATGAAAAGGTAAATTTTTTGCTCAACCTCAACCTAATCCTTCCACTGGGTGTCATGTTTCTTCTTCAAGTGAAAATGCAGTCAAGGAGGCTAATTCAGTTACAACTCTTCGGAATGGAAAAGTTATGGACAAGACTATTCATCCCAAGAAAAAAGTTTCTAATCCACCTTCAAAAATGAAAAATGGAAATAGTCTTGACGACGAAGGTAAGTTTGAAGAAGGTAAGTGTGAAAATAATGAAAAATAAAAATATTTACCTCCAACATTCTTTCCTCAAAGATTGCAAGCAAATCAAAAATTAAACTCAAATGCTGAAATTTTTGAAATTTTTAAACAAGTTAAGATTAATATTCCATTGTTGGATGCAATCAAGCAAGCTCCATCTTATACCAAAATTTTGAAATATTTGTGTACAATCAAAAGAAAACATCATGTACAAAAGAGGCATTTTTAACTGAAAGTGTTAGTTCAATCATTCAACAATTCACTCCACCTAAGTACAAAGATATAGGTTGTCCAACCATTTCATGTATCATAGGAAACACTGGAATAGAGCGTGTTTTGTTTGATCTTGGTGCTAGTATAAATCTTCTACCTTTCTCAGTTTATGAACAGTTAGGTTTGGAAGAACTTAAAACAACTTCTATTGTACTCCAACTAGCTGACCGTTCGATTAAAGTTCCAAGAGAATAGTAGAAGATGTGTTGGTACAAATTGATAAGTTTTACTTTCCAGTGAATTTCATTATTTTGGACACAGAGTCTGTTACACAAACACATACATAAATTCCTATGATTTTGGGTCATCCTTTTCTTGCAACTTCAAATGCTTTGATCAATTGTAGAAATGGGATTTTGAAGTTATCATTTGGAAATATGACTTTGGAACTAAATGTGTTTAATGTTTGTATGCAACCTGCAGAAAATATCGAAGTACAGGAAGTGGATTCAATTGAAGAACTTGTTCATGAATACTTTACTACTACTAACTCTTCAGATTCTTTGGAGACTTGTTTTGAAAGTGAAAGTATTTGTAAAAAGGCACACACTAATACTATCTCTGAATTTTTGCAGGTACAAGAAAAATATTTTTGGAAGTCAAGGTTTAAAGAACTTTCATCATCAACAGTAAAATTTATTCCATCAAGTATTAAACTCCCGTGGTTGATTTGAAACTTTTGCCGGTTAATTTGAAATACTCTTTCTTAGGTGAGAATGAGACTTTTCTAGTAATAATTTCTTCCAAACTCGATGCTTCTCAAGAAAGTAAGTTGATCGAAACTCTAAAAATGCATAAGAATGCTGTAAGATGGACCATTGTTGATATTAAAGGTATTAATCATTTCATTTGCACACATAACATCTATCTAGAGGAAAATGCTAACCTTCTTGAGAAATGCAACGAATGCTAAATTCTAATATGAAAGAAGTAGTGAGAAATGAAGTCATTAAACTCTTAGATAATATAATCATTTATTCTATTTTTGATAGCAAATGGGTAAGTCCTACTCAAGTTGTACCTAAGAAATCTGGAGTTACTGTAGTCAACAATGAGAATGATAAATTAATTCCAACTAGGAGGAAACTCAACTCAGTTACTAGAAAAGATCATTTTTCATTACCTTTCATAGTTCAAATTTTAGAAAGAGTTGCGGGACACGAATTTTATTATTTTTTAGATGGACATTTTGGTATAATCAAATTGCAATTGCACTTGAAGATCAAGAGAAAACAACTTTTACATGTCATTTTGGTACTTTTGCATATCGAAGATGCCTTTTGGATTATGTAATACACCAGCTACAATCTAACGATGCATGCTTAGTATTTTTAGTGACATGGTTGAATATTTTCTTGAAGTTTTCATGGATGATATTTTTATTTTTGGTAATTCATTTGATGATTGCTTATCTAATTTAGAAAAGGTTTTGTTCAGGTGTGAAGAAAAAAATCTTGTGCTCAATTGGGAGAAATGTCACTTCATGGTAACAACTGGTATTGTTTTTGAACACATTATTTCATCATAAGGTATTGAGGTTGACAAATCTAAAATTGAGTTAATTGCCAATTTGCCAACACCAAAGACTGTGAAGGAGGTTAGATTATTTTTATGACATGATGGTTTTTATATAAGATTTATCAAAGATTTTAGTATGATATCTAAACCTTTGTGTAATCTTCTAATAAAAGACACTATTTTTGAATGGACTAAAATGGTGAAAATGTTTTTGTTAAGCTTAAAAGCATGCTTACATCTGCTCCAATCATGCAGTCTCCAAATTGGACTTTACCTTTTGAAATAATGTGTGATGCTAGTGATTATGCTGTTGGAGCTGCCTTGGGATAAAGAAAAGATAAAAAATCATATGTTATGTACTATGCAATTAAAACTTTAAATGGTACTCAATTGAATTATACAACAACTGAAAAAGAATTACTTGCCATAGTTTTTGCATTGGATAAATTTTAATTTTATCTTGTTGGCTCACCTATTGTTGTTTTCAGTGATCATGCAGCTTTGAAATATCTTTTATAAAAAAAAAGGTGCTAAACCAAGACCGATTAGGTGGATTCTCTTACTTCAGAATTTAATGTTACTATTCGAGATAAAAAGGGAGTAGAGAATATAGTGGCTGATCATTTGTCGAGATTTGTTCGTAATGACTCGTTTCAAACCACACCTATTAATAACACTTTTCTTGATGAACAACTATTTAATGTTTATATTTTACCTTAGTTTGCTGACATTGTTAATTTTCTTCTGACAGGAATGATGCCATCGCATTGGAATTTTCAAGACAAAAAGAAGTTTTTGACTGAGGTAAAAAAATTTTTTGGGATGATCCATACCTATTCAAATATCGTCCAGATCAAATCTTTTGAAAATGTGTGCCTGATAATGAGATAGGTAATATTGTCAAATTTAGTTATTCAGAAGCATGTGGTGGTCATTTTTCTGTAAAGAAAACTATTACAAAAATCTTGCAATATGGATTTTATTGGCCAACTCTTTTCAAAGACACTTACACTTTCTGCAAAAATTGTAAAAATTGTCAAAAGTTAGGGTTCCTTTCAAAAAGAAATATGATGCCCCTACACCCTATCCTAGTGATTGAAATCTTTGACTGTTGGGGTATTAATTTTATGTGGCCATTTCTATTATCATTTGATTTTCTTTACATACTGGTTGCCATAGATTATGTTTCAAAATGGATCGAGGCAATTCCTTATCGAAACAATGATCACAAAATAGTGACAAAATTTTTGAAAGAATATTTTAAGTCGATTTGGAATTCCTAGATCTATTATTAGTGATGGGGGAAAATATTTTTGTAACAAAGTTTTCGAAACTTTAATGAGGAAATATGGAATCATACATAAAGTTGCAACTCCTTATAACCCTCAGACAAATGGACAAGTTGAACTTGCAAATAGGGAGATAAAATAAATTTTGGAGAAAACAGTTAACCCAAACTATAAAGATTGATCTCTTAAACTTACCGATACACTTTGGGCATATAGAACTACTTTCACAACATCATTAGGCATGTCTTCTTATAGGATAGTTTATGGAAAACCTTGTCATTTACTTGTTGATCTTGAACATAAAACTTATTGGACAATCAAAATGTTTAACTTCAACCTTGTTGAACTTCAAAATTGCGCAAATTGCAAATCAATGAACTTCAAGAACTGAGAAATGATGCATATGAGATTTCTAAAATTTATAAAGTAAGAATCAAAGATTTTCATGATAATAAAATTTCAAGAAAAATATTTGAGGTTGGTCAAAATGTTTTACTTTATAATTCTCAATTGCATTTGTTTCATGGAAAATTGAGATCAAGGTGGAGTGGTCCTTTTGTTGTAAAAAAAGTATATCCTTATGGGGCGATTGACATTGAAAATCCTAGAAATGGTAACATATTCAAAGTAAATGGACAAAGAGTTAAACCATTTTTAGAAAATCGATTTTCACAAGAGGAAATTCTTTTTCTTTCTAACCCTTGTTATGATTAGTGTTGTATATACTCATTTTCTCTGACATTATTTTTTTCTTTTATTTTTTTCTTTTCCCGATTAAATGACGGATAACGGTACTCCGTGGCTATAAAAGTAGGACTTGTCAGTTTTCCAAACAACTAAAATCTTTGTATAAATTTTCTTTACTTTTTCATTCTCTTTTCTTGTTCTTTTCAAAATGGGTGACATTTTTCTAACTCTCAAGAAGCGATTTCCTTTCTTCCTAAAAATGCAATTTTGAAAATTTATAAAATCAGGATTGAAAGATTGAGGATGCTTATGCACAAGGGCATTCCGAGGACATACGATGGATAATTGAAGCAAAGGTAAGGGCAAGTGAGTTTTCACATGAGTTTCCAGATTTGTTTACCAGATACATGTTTGGTTTTGGTAAAAGCACATATTTAAAAAAACGAAAGGCGAAAAAAATGAAAGTTTGTCATTTTTGTACTAAATGGACTTGCAACATAAGGTGTCGTTCTTTAGGAATGGTCTCTAAAAATCGAGAAGATAAACTTAAATTCATTATGAATGGACTGAGTAAAAAGTCTTTAAATCACATTATATTGACTCTTGAGACGCATTCATGTGGATTGGTACAACGTGTAATTCTTGATTTATGGGATCGTTTCTAAAATGAATATAAGCTTTATAATCTTGGAAATCTGACATTAAAAGATCCTATTTGCCAGTTTATAAGAAAACTGGATGGAAAATATATCATCGATCCATAGAGGGCGTTTAAGCCATTACTGAACGTAAAACAAGAGGAAGATGTGAGTTACAATCACAACTACATATACATACATGTGTTAGTAGGTAATTTTTAAATTTTGTATGTGTTCTTATTTTCAACCTTTTTGATAAAAGGAAAAGACATGCAATAAATGCATTACCTATTCACACCTCAAAATATCACTGTACTCACTTTATTTTTGCACAATATATTTTTAAAAAGAAAAAAAATAAAAAAAATGAAATTCTTCAACTCACAAATTTAATTCCATTTGTATTGTTGTGGATCCAATCTAGAAAAAAATGGTGAGTTTATAGGGGCAGCCAATAACCTTGGTAGAACTTTAGCAAAAAGAAAAATTCATTTAGTGTATGGGGGAGGCAGTTTGGGGTTAATGGGGAGTGTTGCTATTTTTGCTTATGTAGAGTTGTCAAAGTTTTGGGAGTTATCCCAAAATCTTTAATAGTACAAATATCACAGGTATACCAATTGGAAATGAGCTAAAAGTGTCACATATTTAGGATAAAATGCCTAACATGTTAAACAATACGGATGCATTCATTATTCTACTTGGTGGTTTTAGTATACTGGAAGAATTATTCCAAGTTGTCTCTTGGGCACAACTCAACATTCACCAAAAATCTATAGGTATTCTTAATTTAATGGTTTTATGATGGTTTGCTATCTTTTATAGATTATGCTGTGAAAAAGATTTTTTTTCAACTTCTGCGAGAAGAATCATCATTTCTGCTCTAACACCGGACCAGCTGATTGATCAATTTCTAGCATATGTGCCATAAACTTGATCTAACCTTGGCTAATGTGGATTGGTCCAACAGGAACAATGGTCAAAAACGCAAATTGAATTTGACTCTCAGTTTGTGATACTTATTGTTAATGATTTTATCTAATAGTATGTGTGTTTTTTTTTGTTTCAGCTTCAGGTTGATATCTTTCAAACTCTATTTTTCTATCTATTTTTGGACATTAGGGACAATATCTCGATTAGGTTGGGGGGAGGGATAATTGATATCATGATTTGTATGTTCAATGTGTGTTTTTTCTAGTATTTAAAAAAATCAAGTGTGTTTTTTAATAGTCCGTTGAAAGCATGAAAAAGACGGCTGAGTAAAGGGTAACTGTAACACTCTTGATATGCATTTCTATTTTTTGCATAACATGGCAGATTTGTGAAGTTTTTAACAATGTTTGTGAATTACCAATTATTTTTTTGAGTTGTAGAGGTTCTTCCAACTTCAATGATTCAAAATTAAGCATGAATAATATGGTTTGATTGATGATGAGTTTGTTTTGGACTTTGATGTTGTTATTTGGTTAATATATTTTTGCGATAATTATACTCAAATTTTATTTTGCACAAATAGTTATGTTATTCAGTGTGAAGACAATCATGTCAAAATAGATAGTTCTTATGCCCTTGCTTTAATCATCACTTGAATCTTCAATATGCAGGGGTTGAGTATTAGAATTTTTACTTTTGTCTGTAGAGGCGAATGACTGATAGTGCACTACTAGAAAAATGATTAAGGCATTAGGCTTTGTAGCACCATTGCCAAATCAGCTTGTTCCCCATATGATGTTTCAAGAAAACATCCCCGTAGTAAACCACTTTGAGCCTTACAATAAATAAATTTTTTTTTGTAATAATATCTTTTTACCTAACATAAATACACTATTCTTCAACTCTTGTTCTAAAAAAGATTGGAGTTTGAAGAGACATTCAATTGACAGCTTGAACTTACAAAACAAATTCAGGTTGGAATAGAAGATAAGTGTGGGGGAATTTCTTTTAAAAGAAAAAAAAAGGCAAAAAAAAGAAAAATAATAATAAAAAATAGAAGAAAAAAATTGCAAAGTGTTATAAGTTGCAATTAAAAATGAGATGTTGCAAGATGAATAAGAGGGGTCCAATTCAATAATAATAGACTCCAGTGTGAAAATTTGTGGAGTTTGAGAATTCTTCATCGATAAATTCTCTGTCTCTAATTCCATGAAGTTTTTAGAACCTTTGCTCCTTTTATTTCTTAGCTACATCGTTACCCTCTGGCCCCATTACAATTTTATTGAAGATCTTTTGATTTCATGTGGTGCCTTCAGTGTAGTGGAGATTTGCACCAAGGAAGAGCATATGATATTTTAACTTTTTCTGTTAGAGATTGGGTGATGATTTTTGTAAGGTTTTATGAGAATTCACATATTTGAAGCATGCATAGTTTCATCACTATTGACATTAACTGTCCACACACACACTTAAGTATACTTATTGTGGAAATGAATTGATTTTTGAATGACTAAGAGTTAAACTCAACACTTGTTTGATTTTATTTCTATATTACTTTGTTGCTTCATGAGAATAAAAGTTGGAAGATAGTTATTATAGGTGTTTGTAGGTATCACTGTTGGAAACCTTCACGAGACTATAACTCGTCCTCTATGGGCCACCTAGGGGTTTAAAGGTTTGTTGCATATGCTAAATGCAATCATGATTTTCTACAAAAATGGATTAGTTTATGTTTGTTTTAAGGCTTACTTGAGGACAAACAAGGGTTAAGTGTGGTGGATTTGATAAGTACATATTTTGACATATTTTTGTATCAAATCCTTTATACTTTTCTTACTTTATTCTTGTTAATATTATTGTTTTTAATGTTTTGTGTTAGGGAATAAATGGAATCATGTTTCCAAACTTGTGCAGTTTTTATAATTTGAGCATAACTTCATGATCAAAAGTCCTATGGACCTGAAGCTTATTTCATTTGAAAGCTAAGAGATATAGGTACAATTTTGCTATTGGAAGCTCAGTCTAATACAGTTTTGATGATAGCAGAAAATTCATCCAAGTAGTTGCACAAAATGGATAACCAAAATTCGGATCAGAGTTCAACCCAGTATTGACTTATTTTACCAATTGGGTTATATCTCTTGAGCCCAAATTTATTTTGGACTGAAATTCGGATATGTTATACCTAAGAGTAAATAAACAGGTTTACAGAAGACAAGATGGTGTGAAAATATGTCGTAATGGTAAAAACCATAGGCTGCAAATTGATGCTGCTGTTAAAGGGCGGCTCTTGGATATGACTCGGTAATTTGACTATATTTTATTCATCCGACCACAAATTTCAACAAAGATATATGAACATATATCAGCGCAAAAGATCTACAATTTTATTTTTTTAATATCATCAAAATCTGGATGTATCTAATTGAAAAATGTAATTCAATTCAATAGTTGAGAAATTTGTGTAACAACTTACCAACTCTTGCCAACTAGCATACCACTTGGCCTCAAGCTTACTCCAAATACTATAAATAGGTCATGTATTAATCTTGTAAGAGGAGGGGGGTAAATGGTTTCTTTAGGCTAAGTTATCTAGTTTGTATGTTTTCTAGTATTGTAAGTTTTCTAGTAGTAATAGAAATGCATTCTCTAGTTTCTCTTATATTTTTAGTCTTTGCTACTTTTATTATGTCTTTCTAAATTTCATTTTGTTGAGGAAAAATGGTGAACCTATTGATGAAGGAAGAGGAATGGTTATAAGGGTAAAAAATATTTAAGTATGTTGAATTATTATTTATATATTTTGATCTAAACCCTACTTGTTTTGTGGTGATTCTTGATTTATGTATCTCCAATGGCACAACAAATACTTGGGTTCATTTAGCTTATTGTATGATTTTACCCCACCGACTACTATTGTGAAACCTTGATTTGTTGTTGACAAGGTATGCATAAATGCTTGATCCCATAAATAAATATTGACGTTAAGAGATAATTTGCAATAGTAAGACAATATCATGATTACCTTATTGCACGAGTTATTTGATAATATCTTCCCATTGAACCTTCATTATATATAGATTTCAATTGTGCAATTAATAGAGGTAAAAAGAATAAATAATCATTTCTCTATCCAAAACTCAGAGTGGATCCCTAATCTTTAGTACTTTTATTACTTCGATTTTTCTTTTAGTTACAGCATATATTAATTGTTCATTTATTTTGATCATATAAACTCCATCTTTTTAGAAATATAAATTTGAATTCGTCAAAACAACTTCTATTTGGATCAACCTCAGACTCACGAGAAATTTATTACTTAATACAACCTGCATTTAGATTTGCAACCTTAAAGTTGTAGCACTCCTTAGCCATATCTGCCATATTTTTCTCATGATGAATAACATCCTCAACGCTCTTCTTCACTGCCACCTTAGAGCGCCCTGCTACAACTTTAAGGTTGCAAACCCAAGTGCAGGTTGTAGTAAGTAATAAATTTCTCGTGAGTCCGAGGTCGATCCACAGGGAAGTTGTTTGAAGAATTCAAGTTTATATTTATAAAAAGATGGAGTTTATGTGAATCAAAAATATATGAACAATTAATGTATGATGTAGCTAAAGAAAAAACCGAAGTAATAAAAGTACTGAGGATTAGGGATCCACTCTTGAGTTTTGGATAGATAAATGGTTATTTATTCTTTTTACCTCTATTAATTGCCACAATTGGAATCCATACATAATGAAGGTTCCAATGGGAAGATATTATCAAGTAACTCATGCAATAAGGTAATCATGATATTGTCTTACTATTGCAAATTATCTCTTAACGCCAATACTTATTTATGGGATCAAGCATTTATATACTCTTTCGTCAACAACAAATCAAGGTTTCACATTAGCAGTCGGTGGGGTAAAATCGTACAATAAGCTAAATGAACCCAAGTATTTGTTGTGCCATTGGAGATACATAAATCAAGAATCACCACAAAAATAAGTAGGGTTTAGATCAAAATAATAATAATAATACAACATACTTAAACAATTTCTACCCTTATAACCATTTCTCTTCCTCTATCAAAAGATTCACCCTTTTTCCTCAGCAAAATGAAATTTAGAAAGACATAATAAAAGTAACAAAGACTAAAAATATAAGAGAAACTAGAGAATGCATTTCTATTACTACTAGAAAACTTACAATACTAGAAAACATACAAACTAGATAACTTAGCCTAAAGAAACCCTCTACCCCCTTCCTCTTACAAGCTGAATACATGGCCTATTTATAGTACTTGGAGTAAGCTAGAGGCCAAACAAATAATGGAGGGGTTAATCAAGTGGTATGCTAGTTGCCAAGAGTTGGTAAGTTGTTACAAATTTCTCAACCACTGAATTGAATTACATTTTTCGGTCAGATACAGCCAGAGTTTGAAGATACATAAAGAATAAAAATTGTAGATCTTTCAACGCTGATATATTTTCATATATCTTTTGTTAAATTTGGTGATCGGATGAAGGAGATATGGTCAAATTACCGAGTCATGTCCAAGAGCCGCCCTGTAACATCAGCAGCAACTTGCAGCCTATGGTTTTTACCATTTCAACACATTTTCACACTATCTTGTCTTAGCAAACTTGTTTATTTACCTCTTGGGTATAACATATCCTAATTTCAGACCAAAATAAATTTGGGCTCAAGATATATAACCGAATTGGTAAAATAAGTCAATACTGGGCTGAACTCTGATCTGAATTTTGGTGATCCATTTTGTGTAATTACTTGAACGAATTTTCTGCTATCATCAAGACTGAATTGGGCTGAGCCTCCAACATAAAAGTTGTACCTCTATCTCTTGGCTTTCAAATGAAACAAGCTTCAGGTCCATAGAGCTTTTGATCATGAAGTTATGCTCAAATTACAAAAATTGCACAAGTCTGAAAATATGCTTCCATTTATTCCCTAACACAAAACATTAATAAAACAAAAATATTAACAAGAATAAAGCAAGAAAAGTATAAAGGATTTGATATAAAAATATGTCAAAATATGCACTTATCAAATTCCCCCACACTTAACCCTTGCTTGTCCTCGAGCAAGCTTAAAACAAACATAAACTAATCCACTTTCGTAGGAAAACACGATTGCATTTAGCATATGCAACAAGCCTTTAAACCCTAGGTGGCCCATAGAGGACGAGTTATAGTCTCGTGAAGGTTTCCAGCAGTGATACCTACAAACACCTATAATAACTATCTTCCAACTTTTATTCTCATGAAGCAACAAAGTAATATGGAAATAAAATCAAACAAGTGTTGAGTTTAACTCTTAGTCATTCAAAAATCAATACATTTCCACAATAATCATACTCAAGTGTGTGTGTGGACAGTTAATGTCAATAGTGATGAAACTATGCATGTTTCAAATAAGTGAATTCTCATAAAACCTTACAAAACCATCATCCAATCTCTAACAGAAAAGTTAAACATCATAGGCTCTTCCTTTGGTGCAAATCTCCACTACACTGAAGGCACCACACGAAATCAAAAGGTCTTTAACAAAGGTTGTAATGGGGCCAAAGGGTGGTGATGTAGCTAAGAAATAAAAGGATAGGATGCAACAAAGGTTCTAAAAACTTTATGGAATCAGAGATATAAAATTTATCGATAAAGAATTCTCCAACTCCACAAATTTCACACTGGAGTCTATTGTTATTGAATTGGACCCCTCTTATTCATCTTGCAACATCTCATTTTTAGTTGCAACTTGTAGCACTTTGCAACTTTTTTTTTTTTATATTGTTTTTTTTTTTTCTTTTTTTTTTTTTTTTCTTTTTTTAGAGAAACTCCCCCACACTTATCTTCTATCCCAACCTAAATTTCTTTTGTAAGTCCAAGCTTTCAATTGAATGTCTCTTAAACTCCAATCATTTTTAGAACAAGGGTTGGATAATAGTGTATTTAGGCTAGGTAAAAAGATATGGTTAAAAAAAAATATATTTATTTATTGTAAGGCTCAAAGTGGTTTACTAGGGGGATGTTTTTTTTAATATTATATAGGGAACAAGCTGATTTGGCAATGGTGCTAGAAAGCCTAATGCCTTAATCATTTTTCTAGTGGTGCACTATCAGTCGTTCGCCTCAACAGACCAAAAGTAAAAGTTCTAATACTTAACCCCTACATGTTGAAGATTCAAGTGATGATTAGAGTAAGGGCATAAGAACTATATATTTTGACATGATTGTCTTCACACTAAATAACATAACTATTTGTGCAAAATAAAATTTGAGTATAATTATCGCAAAAAATATTAACCAAATAACAACATCAAAGTCCAAAACAACACCCATCATCAATTAAACCATATTATTCATGCTTAATTTTAATCATTGAAGTTGGAAGAACCTATACGACTAAAAAAAAAAAATTGGTAATTCACAAACACTTGTCAAAAACTTTACAAACCTGCCATATTATGCAAAAAATAGGGATGCGTTCTCAAGAGTGTTACAATTACCCTTTACTCAGCCACCTTTTTTTCATGCTTTCAACGGACCCAGCAAAAAAAATACGCTTGATTTATATTTATTTTTATTTATTTTTTTTTATTTATTATATTTTTTAAATACTAAAAAAAAACACACATTGAATATACAAGTCATGATATCAATTATCCCTCCCCCCAACCTAATCGAGACATTGTCCCCAATGTCAAAAATAGATAAGAAAGTAAAGTTTGAAAGATATCACCTGAAATGCGGCTAATAAAGCTGAAATAACAAAAAAAACACACATACTATTAGATAAAATCATTAACAATAAGTATCACAGACTGAGAGTCAAATTCAATTTGCGTTTTCGACCATTGTTTCTATTGGACCAATCCACATTGGCCAAGATTGGATCAGGTTTTGGCACATATGCTAGAAGTTGATCAATCAGCTGGTCAGGTGTTGGAGCAGAAATGATGATTCTTCTCGCAGAAGTTGAAATAAACCCTTTTTTCGCAGCATGATCTACAAAAGATAGCAAACCATCATAAAAACCATTAACATTAAGAATACCTATAGATTTTTGGTGAATATTGAGTTGTGCCCAAGAGACAATTTGGAATAATTCTTCCAGTGTACCAAAACCGCCAGGTAGAATGATGAATGCATCCGCATTGTTTACCATATTAGGCATTCTGTTCTGAATGTGTGACACTTTCAGCTCATCTCCAATGGTCATACCTGTGATATTCTGTACTGTTAAACATTTTGGGATAACTCCCAAAACTTTGACACCTCCTACATAAGCAGAAATGGCAACACTCCCCATTAACCCCAAACTGCCTCCCCCATACACTAAATGAATTTTTCTTTCTGCTAAAGTTCTACCAAGATTATTGGCTGCCCCTATAAACTCACCATTTTTTCCTAGATTGGATCCACAAAAAACACAAATGGAATTAAATTTGCGAGTTGAAGAAACTTCCATTTTTTTTTATTTTTTTTATTTTTATTTTTTTTTATTTTTTTGAAAATAAGTTGTGCAAAAATAGAGTGAGTACGGTGATATTTATTGAGGTGTGAACAGGGAATACATTTATTGCATGTCTTTTTCTTTTGTCAAAAAGGTTGAAAATAAGGACACATACGAAATTTAAAAATTACCTACTACCACGTGTATGTACATGTAGTTGTGATTGTGGCTCACATCTTCCTCTGGTTTTACGTCCAGTAACGGCTTAAACGCCTCTATGGGTCGAGGATATGCTTCCCATCCAGTTTTCTTATAAACTGGCAAACAGGGTCTTTTAATGTCAGATTCCCAAGACTATAAAACTCATATTCATTTCGAAAACGATCCCATAAATCAAGAATTGCACGTTGTACCAATCCACATGAATGCGTCTCAAGAGTCAATATAATGTGATCTAAAGACTCCTTACTCAGTCCATCCATAATGAATTTAAGTTTATCTTCTCGATTTTTAGAGACCATTCCTAAAGAACGACACTTTGTGTTGCAAGTCCATCTAGCACAAATATGACAAACTTTCATTTTTTTCGCCCTTCGTTTTTTTTGAATATGTGCTTTTACCAAAACCAGACATGTATCTAGTAAGCAAATCTGGAAACTCATGTGAAAACTCACCTGCCCTTACCTTTGCTTCAATTAACCATCGTATGTCCTCCGGAATGCCCTTGTGCATAAGCATCCTCAATCTTTCAATCCTGATTTTATAAATTTTCAAAATTGCATTTTTAGGAAGAAAAGAAAATCGCTTCTTGAGAGTTAGAAATATGTCACCCATTTTGAAAATAACAAGAAAAGAGAATGAGAAAAACAAAGAAAATTTGTACAAAGATTTCAGTTGTTTGGGAAACTGACAAGTCCGACTTTTATAGCCACGGAGTACCGTTATCCGCCATTTAATCGGGAAAAAAAAAATAAAAAAAATAAAGAAGAAGAAGAGAAGAAAAAAATAATGTCAGATAAAAAAATATATACAACACTAATCATAACAAGGGTTAGAAAGAAAAAGAATTTCCTCTTGTGAAAATTGATTTTCTAGAAATGGTTTAACTCTTTGTCCATTTACTTTGAATATGTTACCATTTCTAGGATTCTCAATGTCAATCGCCCCATAAGGATATACTTTTTTTACAACAAAAGGACCACTCCACCTTGATCTCAATTTTCCAGGAAACAAATGCAATCGAGAATTATAAAGCAAAACCTTTTGACCAACCTCAAATATTTTTCTTGAAATTTTATTATCATGAAAATCTTTGATTCTTGCTTTATAAATTTTAGAATTCTCATATGCATCATTTCTCAGTTCTTCAAGTTCATTGATTTGCAATTTGCGCAATTTTGAAGCTTCATCAAGGTTGAAGTTAAACATTTTGATTGCCCAATAAGCTTTATGTTCAAGTTCAACAGGTAAATGACAAGGTTTTCCATAAACTATCCTATAAGGAGACATGCCTAATGATGTTTTGAAAGCAGTTCTATATGTCCAAAGTGTATCGGTAAGTCTAAGAGACCAATCTTTACGGTTTGGGTTAACTGTTTTCTCCAAAATTTGTTTTATCTCCCTATTTGCAAGTTCAACTTGTCCATTTGTCTGAGGATGATAAGGGGTTGCAACTTTATGTATGATTCCATATTTCTTCATTAAAGTTCCAAAAACTTTGTTACAAAAATGTTTTTCCCCATCACTGATAATAGATCTAGGAATTCCAAATCGACTTAAAATATTTTCTTTCAAAAATTTTATCACTATTTTGTGATCATTGTTTCGACAAGGAATTGCCTCGATCCATTTTGAAACATAATCTATGGCAACCAATATGTAAAGAAAACCAAATGATAATGGAAATGGCCCCATAAAATCAATACCCCAACAGTCAAAGATTTCAATCACTAGGATAGGGTGTAGGGGCATCATATTTCTCTTTGAAAGGGACCCTAACTTTTGACAATTTTCACAACTTTTGCAGAAAGTGTAAGTATCTTTGAAAAGAGTTGGCCAATAAAATCCACATTGCAAGATTTTTGCAGTAGTTTTCTTTACAGAAAAATGACCACCACATGCTTCTGAATGACAAAATTTGACAATATTACCTATCTCATTGTCAGGCACACATCTTCGAAAGATTTGATCCGGACAATATTTGAATAGGTATGGATCATCCCAATAAAAAATTTTAACCTCAGTCAAAAACTTCTTTTTATCTTGAGAGTTCCAATGTGATGGCATCTTTCCTGTTACAAGAAAATTAACAATGTCAGCAAACCAAGGTAAAATAGAAACGTTAAATAATTGTTCATCAGGGAAAGTGTCATTAATAGGTGTGGTTTGAAATGAGTCATCACAAACAAGTCTCGACAAATGATCAGCCACTACATTCTCTACCCCTTTTTATCTCGAATAGTAACATTAAATTCCTGGAGTAAGAGAATCCACCTAATCAGTCTTGGTTTAGCATCTTTTTTTGACAAAAGATATTTCAAAGCTGCATGATCACTGAAAACAACAATTGGTGAGCCAACAAGATAAGATCGAAATTTATCCAATGTAAAAACTACAGCAAGTAATTCTTTTTCAGTTGTTGTATAATTCAATTGAGCACCATTTAAAGTTTTACTTGCATAGTAAATAACATATGGTTTTTTATCTTTTCTTTGTCCCAAGACAGCTCCAACAGCATAATCACTAGCATCACACATTATTTCAAAAGGTAAAGTCCAATCTGGAGGCTGCATGATTGGAGCAGACGTAAGCATGCTTTTAAGCTTAACAAAAGCATTTTCACAATTTTCAGTCCATTCAAAAATAGTGTCTTTTGTTAGAAGATTACACAAAGGTTTAGATATTATACTAAAATCTTTGATAAATCTTCTATAAAAACCAGCATGTCCTAAAAATGATCTAATCTCCTTCACAGTGTTTGGTGTTGGCAAATTGGCAATTAACTCAATTTTAGATTTATCAACCTCAATACATTCTGATGATATAATGTGTCCAAGAACAATACCAGTTGTTACCATGAAGTGACATTTCTCCCAATTGAGCACAAGATTCTTTTCTTCACACCTGATCAAAACTTTTCTAAATTAGATAAGCAATCATCAAATGAATTACCAAAAATAGAAAAATCATCCATGAAAACTTCAAGAAAACATTCAACCATGTCACTAAAAATACTAAGCATGTATCGTTGGAATGTAGCTGGTGCATTACATAATCCAAAAGGCATCCTTCGATATGCAAAAGTACCAAAAGGACATGTAAAAGTTGTTTTCTCTTGATCTTCAAGTGCAATTGCAATTTGATTATATCCAGAATATCCATCTAAAAAGCAATAAAATTCGTGTCCTGCAACTCTTTCTAAAATTTGATCCATGAAAGGTAATGGAAAATGATCTTTTCTAGTGACTGAGTTGAGTTTTCTATAGTCAATGCACATTCGCCAACCAGTAACAGTCCTAGTTGGAATTAATTCATCATTCTCATTCTTGACTACAGTAACTCCAGATTTCTTAGGTACAACTTGAGTCGGACTTACCCATTTGCTATCAGAAATAGAATAAATGATTCCATTATCTAAGAGTTTAATGACTTCATTTTTTACTACTTCTTTCATATTAGGATTTAGCCTTCGTTGCATTTCTCTAGATGGTTTAGCATTTTCCTCTAGATAGATGTTATGTGTGCAAATGAAAGGATTAATACCTTTAATATCAGCAATGGTCCATCCTAAAGCATTCTTATGCATTTTCAGAGTTTCGATCAACTTACCTTCTTGATATGCATCGAGTTTGGAAGAAATTATTACTGAAAAAGTTTCATTCTCACCCAAGAAAGAGTATTTCAAATTAACTGGCAAAGGTTTTAATTCAACCACGGGAGCTTTAATACTTGATGGAATAGATTTTACTGTTGATGATGAAAGTTCTTCGAACCTTGGCTTCCAAAATATTTTTTTTTGTACCTGCAAAAATTCAGAGATAGTATTAGTGTGTTCCTTTTTATAAATACTTTCACTTTCAAAACAAGTCTCCAAAGAATCTGAAGAGTTAGTAGTAGTAAAGTATTCATGAACAAGTTCTTCAATTGAATCCACTTCATGTACTTCGACATCTTCTGCAGGTTGCATACAAACATTAAACACATTTAGTTCCAAAGTCATATTTCCAAATGATAACTTCAAAATACCATTTCTACAATTGATCAAAGCATTTGAAGTTGCAAGAAAAGGACGACCCAAAATGATAGGAATTTGTGTATGTGTTTGTGCAACAGGCTCTGTGTCCAAAACAATGAAATCAACTGGAAAGTAAAACTTATCAATTTGTACCAACACATCTTCTACTATTCCCTTTGGAACTTTAATCGAACGGTCAGCTAATTGGAGTACAACAGAAGTTGTTTTAAATTCTCCCAAACCTAACTATTCATAAACTGAGAAAGGTAGAAGATTTACACTAGCACCAAGATCAAGCAAAGCACGCTCTATTCTAGTGTTTCCTATGATACATGAAATGGTTGGACAACCTGGATCTTTGTACTTGGGTGGAGTGAATTGTTGAATGATTGAACTAACACTTTCAGTTAAAAATGCCTTCTTTTGTACATGATGTTTTCTTTTGATTGTACACAAATCTTTCAAAAACTTGGCATAAGGTGGAACTTGCTTGATTGCATCCAATAATGGAATATTAATCTTGACTTGTTTAAAAATTTCAAAAATTTCAGCATTTGAGTTCAATTTCTGAGTTGCTTGCAATCTTTGAGGAAAGGGTGCTGGAGGTAAATATTTTTCTTTTTCTTCATTTTCACGCTTACCTTCTTCAAACTTACCTTTATCGTCAAGACTATTTCCATTTTTCATTTCTGGAGGTGGATTAGAAACTTTCTCCTTGGGATGAATAGTCTTGTCAACAACTTTTTCATTCCGAAGAGTTGTAACTGAATTAGCCTCCTTGACTGCATTTTCACCTGAAGAAGAAACATGACACTGAGTAGAAGGATTAGGTTGAGGTTGAGCAGGAAATTTACCTTTTTCATGAGTACGCAAAGAAGTTGTCAGTGTTGAAAGTGTGCTTCTGATCTCATTGATAGCTTGTGAAGTCTGATTATTGATGTTTGTTTGTTCATGCATAAATGCTTGCAAAGTCTCCTCAATGGATTTTTGTATGTGGAGGTGGATAAGAATGAAAGTTTTGTGGTTTTTGTGAATGCGGTGGTTGGGCACGGTTATCATCTCGCCAACTGAAATTGGGATGATTTCTCCATTGTGGATTGTAAGTTTCAGAATATGGAGAATGGAAAGGCTTTTTGAATGTGTTCATAAAATTTGCTTGTACTGGAAGGTTTGGACATTCATTGGTGGAGTGTCCCAAAAGTTCACAATTGCTACAAACTTCTTCCTCTTACACAGATTTGATTTCCTTTACTTTCTTAAGTTCCATGGCTTCAACTTTTCTTGTTAAACTAGCAAGTCTAGCATTTAGATCATCTTCTTGACTAAGGTAATATTTTTTTTATTACTATTAGCAAGATTAGATCTAATAGAACCTTCGGAAGAATTAACACTATGCCATGATTGAGAGTTTTCTGCCAAATGATCTAGGTATTCTAGGGCTTCATCAGTTCCTTATCAAGAAACTCACCATTACATATTGTTTCAACAAATTGTTTTGTTTCAGGAGTTAAACCTTCATAAAAGAAACTAATTAAGCGCCATTTTTCAAAACCATGATGTGGGCATGAATTCAACAAATCTTTAAATCTTTCCCAACATTGAAAGAAAACTTCATTCGAATTTTGAGAAAAATTTTGAATTTGTCTTTTCAAAGCATTAGTTTTATGAGTTGGAAAGAATTTTTTCAAGAATTCAGCTTGCATTTCTTGCCAAGTACCAATTGACCTAGGTTTTAAAGAATTAAGCCAATTTTTTTGCTTTATCTTTTAAAGAGAAAGGAAATAATTTGAGCTTACCAATCTCATTTGTGCAAGTTTGATCATCAAAAGTGGCACATACTTCATCAAATTCTTTTAAATGCAAGTAAGGACTTTCAGAGTCTAAACCATGGAAATTAGGAAGTAAAGGGATCATACCTGACTTGAATCGAAAATTATTTGCATTTAGAGGAAAAATAAAAACAAGAAGGAGAAGAATTTCGAGGAGGTTGCAAGTAATAACGCATGGTACGCACCTGTTGATTCTCATTTTCATCCTGGACACTTTCATTTTCAGCCATGGTGGAAGTGTGTGGAGATGATTCAAACAAATTTCCAAACAAAGTTTTGGAATTATTTCTTACTAAACGTCGACAATTATGACTACGATACCATATAACCATATATCCATAAACAAAATAAACAAACTATATTTACAAAGGAAAAATATTAACAAACCTGAATACTTACCTTGCCTTCCCCGGCAACGGCGCCAAAAACTTGCTACAACTTTAAGGTTGCAAATCCAAGTGCAGGTTGTAGTAAGTAATAAATTTTTCGTGAGTCCGAGGTCGATCCACAGGGAAGTTGTTTGAAGAATTCAAGTTTATATTTATAAAAAGATGGAGTTTATGTGAATCAAAAATATATGAACAATTAATGTATGATGTAGCTAAAGAAAAAACCGAAGTAATAAAAGTACTGAGGATTAGGGATCCACTCTTGAGTTTTGGATAGATAAATGGTTATTTATTCTTTTTACCTCTATTAATTGCCACAATTGGAATCCATACATAATGAAGGTTCCAATGGGAAGATATTATCAAGTAACTCATGCAATAAGGTAATCATGATATTGTCTTACTATTGCAAATTATCTCTTAACGCCAACACTTATTTATGGGATCAAGCATTTATATACTCTTTCGTCAACAACAAATCAAGGTTTCACATTAGCAGTCGGTGGGGTAAAATCGTACAATAAGCTAAATGAACCCAAGTATTTGTTGTGCCATTGGAGATACATAAATCAAGAATCACCACAAAAATAAGTAGGGTTTAGATCAAAAAATAATAATAATAATACAACATACTTAAACAATTTCTACCCTTATAACCATTTCTCTTCCTCCATCAAGAGATTCACCCTTTTTCCTCAGCAAAATAAAATTTAGAAAGACATAATAAAAGTAACAAAGACTAAAAATATAAGAGAAACTAGAGAATGCATTTCTATTACTACTAGAAAACTTACAATACTAGAAAACATACAAACTAGATAACTTAGCCTAAAGAAACCCTCTACCCCCCTTCCTCTTACAAGCTGAATACATGGCCTATTTATAGTACTTGGAGTAAGCTAGAGGCCAAACAAATAATGGAGGGGTTAATCAAGTGGTATGCTAGTTGCCAAGAGTTGGTAAGTTGTTACATAAATTTCTCAACCACTGAATTGAATTACATTTTTCGGTCAGATACAGCCAGAGTTTGAAGATACATAAAGAATAAAAATTGTATATCTTTCAACGCTGATATATTTTCATATATCTTTTGTCAAATTTGGTGATCGGATGAAGGAGATATGGTCAAATTACCGAGTCATGTCCAAGAGCCGCCCTGTAACATCAGCAGCAACTTGCAGCCTATGGTTTTATCATTTCAACACATTTTCACACATCTTGTCTTTAGCAAACTTGTTTATTTACTTCTTGGGTATAATATATCCGAATTTCAGACCAAAATAAATTTGGGCTCAAGATATATAACCGAATTGGTAAAATAAGTCAATATTGGGCTGAACTCTGATCTGAATTTTGGTGATCCATTTTGTGTAATTACTTGAACGAATTTTCTGCTATCATCAAGACTGAATTGGGCTGAGCCTCCAACATAAAAGTTATACCTCTATCTCTTGGCTTTCAAATGAAACAAGCTTCAGGTCCATAGAGCTTTTGATCATGAAGTTATGCTCAAATTACAAAAACTGCTCAAGTTTGAAAATATGCTTCATTTATTCCCTAACACAAAACATTAATAAAACAAGAATATTAACAAGAAAGCAAGAAAAGTATAAAGGATTTGATATAAAAATATGTTAAAATATGCACTTATCACGCCCAACAACTTCCTCTAAGCCGATAGCTCATCGACTGATCATGGAGTCATTGTGAGGGCCAAAAAAAGGAGAAAAGGACAAAAAGTGGTTATATAAAAGAGAGAATTATAATGAATATGAAAGCTTAATAGATCACATACCCATGCTAAGTTGCCTGCCACTAAGGTATCCAAACTGAAGCAGTCTCGTAGTTGAGTTCACTAATGTCATCCTCGCTAATATCGCCTCTAGTCCAGCTCCAACACAAGGACATAAATAGACAAAATTCTCTCATGTAATGCAGTAGAAGAATATACTCAAGCTAGAACTGTGCTAGGGAGGAGTATCATTTGCCTTACCCTTCAGTCTCTTACTGACTGCAGAAGTAGGTAGAGGCCTCATCGCTTGACTGCCCCTCTAGCGCTTTGTCGGGCAAGATAAACACTTGTGCTCCCCACCTCTACATCAGGAGATGAATGCCTATCTCTGTTGCTCCTCCCTGAAGGAGGTCTAGTTGAACTACCTCTTCTTCCACAAACCTCATTTTTATAGGCCTTGATGTTTGCAATATCTACGTCTTTCTCTGAAAGAGAAAACAAGAAAATAGGAGAAGCAAGTATATCAAATCAAAGCTATCAAAGTGTGCAAATAAAATCAAGTACTAAGGTATCTACGGGGAACAAATGTCCAACATCAAAAAACTGACTGAACAATCCAACAGCTGCGCAACATTCCTTAAACTCATCATACGTGTTGCTAGAGATAGAAGAAAAGGAAAGAGTACTGCTCTACTCAAGGAAAAACCCCCAATCCTCATCCTTGAAGTTAAAGAACTTTTTCTTCCAAGGACTACGAGAAGAGGTTATCCCATCCATAAACTTACACCCAAGCTAGGAAAAAAGTGATAAAATGATTCCCTAACTACTCTCCTCACCATGAAAAGGAAACATAACTCTTTACAGTCACTGGAAGTCCTAGCTCTCTCAAACAATAATGGAATCCCTCAAATTATATATAGTAGTTAGAGTAAGTTGATCGATACAATAACCAAACGTCTAAACAACCTCTACTAAGAAAGGGAGAGGAGGAATGGAAAACCCACTAATGAAGCTAGCCATGTAAACTGTGAATAACCCTCTAGAGGATCCTTAATCCTCTAGTCAAGAAAAGAAAAGAGTTGTCTATAGCAAAAAGGTAACCCCAGCCTTCTCCAAAGTAGAGTAAGCTCTTTGTTGGATGTTGCACTATCCAAAGTATCAGCATTCATCACTCTACTATACGTAGATACTAAACTATATATGGAGGGATCTTCCTCTAACTCGGACTTACCCTCATGACTAGACTCATCCTATCACTATCATCCTGATAGCTATTGCTATCTAGGTCTCTTGATGGACTCTAATTAATACTCTAACACTCAATGTCCTCACACCCTAGTAAATCAAACTTGCAATCAGGCAAGCCTAGAAGTGCCTCCCTCAGCCTAGGGAAGACTCTCTCAAGGTGCTCAAACCGAATCAATTTTTTGCCCAACATTCCTACATCATCTCGATGAGTAGAATATCATTGACATAAAACATAACACATCACCCTACTCCCACTAACCCATTTGTACAGACTTGGTTCATCCACATTCCCAGGAAAATTAAACTATTTGATTGCCTTAGCGAATCGAATGTTCCACCTTTTGCTTTCTTTTGTTAGATATACAAATACTCCAAAAGGTATAGAACTTGGTTGTCCCACTAGATGGAATGGTTCCCTTTGGCTGCAATTGGGTCAACGAACATAAATTGGAGAACATAGAAAGGTAGTGATTAATAAAGGTACGATTGGTAGCAAAGAGTTACGCTCAAAGTCAAGGTGTTGACTGTTGAGAAGACCTTTTATCAAATACAATGCTAAAGTCCCTTCGGATCATGTGGTTGTATCTACGTATTGTGAATATGAGATATGAATAAGGGATATGAAAACCATTTTTCTCAATAAGCATATTGAGAAAAAGATCTATATTTAGCGGCCTAAGAAAAACAAAATGAAGTGGGATGGGTAGAACTTAATACTACTTGACCCAACACACCTATAATGGGTCCTAGCTGAGGTACTCCAACCTCACACGGTGAAGTAGGGGTGGCCCATTGTGAGGTCACCCTACTTCGGTAGAAAAGCAAGGGGTAGCCTTTGCAAGGTCACCCCGCATCGGTAAGAGGAAGCCTGCGAGGTACTAAGGCCTCAACAATGGGCGAGTAAGGTCACCTACACTCAATGATGGTTGTAGAGGCTTCCACGCTCATCAACAGATGAAGACCGCCCAGCTAAGGCATGCCTCGGCTGGGCATGGCTGAGGCACCCATGCCTCGGCCCAATAGCTTGGGAATCGGATTTCCTCCCCTATATCACCGGTGACACCTCTCTTTAGGGGATTGGTCTCTACTCGCTCCTCACGTGATGACTCCTCACCAATAATTTTTTATCCATGCCCATATGTTGAGCTTATTCTCCCAAACATGTTTACTCCAAGAAGAAAGAAAACAAAGAGGAGCACAAGAAGTGTCTGAATTTATGAGCCTAAGAGAGAGAACATACCTTTGGAGCCCATAACTTAGAATATAAAGCTTGAGAGGAGCCACTATGTTGAAAATAAAAAAATATCTCTACTTCCTCCTATATAAGCAGAAAATACTTCCCTCCTCCTAATTAGACCCCTAACTCCTAGCCAGCTCCTACTTCACTAATCAACGTGAGAGTTGGGGGGCTATATGATGGGTATGCTTTATTTTTTTAACTTAAACCCAATAAATATATTACTATAGGCCCAATCAGGTTTACGAGCCTACGAGGCCAAATCACATCAAAGGCTCATGAGGCGCTTGTCCCATTTAAATATGTATAAATACTCCACTAATTCACATTTACAAGGTATAGAATACTTGTTAACTTAAACATCAGAGAAATTTTTCTAGGACGCTCCCTGGACCCCCTAACGGCCTATTCGTATTGCACGCAGAAGACCATATCTGAAGAACTAGCTTGTAGGCATGGACCTCCATGAAGAAGAAGTTGCTTCCAAGCAAGGACCTCTCTGAAGAATGAGTTGCTTGCAAGCAAGAAGAGCTTGCAGGAGACTATTTTGGGCCCACCTTAGTATCTAGAGGTAACCCGCATCAATTGCATATTGTTGTTATATTAAAGTTGTGACAAAAAATATATATTTATATTAAGATAACGATTGAAAACAGTAAATATATATTTTTAATAATATAATAATTTTAATGTGTAAAGATATTCACAAAAATATATAATAATTGAGTGTTATATATATTTGTAAATTTATGGAGTAGTGATTAGGATTTTTTTTAAGATAAATAGGAAAATATATTATGAATAAAAACTATTCAAATATTTGATTTTATTTTTTTGGAAATGAACACATTCATACGGACAAAAACACAACCCTGATGTCTCATACTTTTGTACATGTTAAAATTTCAATAAAAGTTTCAGGGCTCACTTGGTTTCATTTTTATTTTCAATATTTTCAAGTGTATTTTTATTTTTATATTATTTTTGTATGAAAATAAAATATATTAGGATATATTATAAAAATGTTAATTTTTATTGGATTGAAAACAATTTAGTGTTATAGTAATAATTAAAGAGTCCTATTATTTTTTATGTCTTACCAGATAAATTATGTTGAGTTGAGAAATTATTAATTAATTTATTATGAGTTCCACCGTAGAAAAAGTTGTTATGATTTAATTAGTTAGTGAACTAAGTAATTTAAAACTAGTGAAACATCATATCATATATCAATAATTTAAGTCCCACTTTGACTAAACAATGTGTATGTTTGAAACTGATGGTTATAGGTATGAAAATAAAATATATTATATATTTTTATTAAAAATAGGTAAAATAAATATATTTTTTATGTTTTAAATAGCAGAAAAATGCAAAAACAAAATTTGAAATTAAATCAAATAAGGCCTAAGTTTTTGGCTATTCAACATATCCTATTATATGTAGGGTTAAATGCTACTTTTCACCGTTGATGGAGAAAGATACTTTTATTGATTTTTTTATACGATGGGCAATTTAATTTCACATCCACGTATTTAAGATTCTCATTGTAAAATCGTCATCAATATAAAGTGACTTTAATTTTTTTTTGGAACATTCCAAAATTAGATTCAGTTTTCTAAAATAAAAATTGTGTTTTTAAAATTATCATCTCAATTAAAATAATAATGCGAAACCACGAGTTACAGCTCACTCATATTTTTTTTCAGGACAATAGTATAAAAATATATAAAACTATTATAATTCCAACTTTCAGATGAAACTGTGATTCAGATGAAATAAGAACTTTACTTTAAAATGGAAGAAGTGTACTGTTTGGTGAAACTGTTGTTACTTTTGAATGTTCGATAAAGAGGATATATTTTATCTATATAACAAAATTAAATGTAAAAGTAATTCAAGCGCACACAATTTTCCTATACTTTCACCATTGGCCTCCTTTATTTTTTGGTACACGATTGTACAATATCAATGACAAAGTACCAAAAATCACAATAAACAAGTATGGTAAATATTAGACAGATCGAAGTTTTCATTTATAATAAGAAATACTTGTAGTGGTGTTTTGAACTACTTTGGAAAAAAAAGTTTTGAAAAATGTATTTTGGTGAAATATGTTGGGGAATGCGAAGTATTGAACTGAGTGTCTGCTATGCTGCTAAAAGTTATAATTGATAGCAACGATACAACTTAAATTTTTAAATTGTAAAGCAATCCAAACGCCATGTTTGATAGTGATCCTGCCTCGATAGCAATAATTGCCACATAAACCAACAATTGAAGGATTTAGTGCATTCTACCATGCTAAATTCTGATAATAATAGTGCAACTCAAATCTACAAATCGTATTATAGCCCAAGCACCTTGTTTCAACTATGGTCCATCCATGAAAGTAATTATTGCCATACAGGCCAACATAATGTAAGTTTGATTTTGTTATGCAAATGATTGATGTAATGTATTTCTAGTGAAAGTTTGTTTGGTTTCATTGTAAGCTTTTGTTTGGTATTACGTCCAACTTTTATACAATTATATATTATCATTGTATTAATGTAATGATTCAAAAAATATATTTTTATTAATATAAGGATTGAAAGATTTAATAATTTATGTTTTACTAATATAAAAATTTTAATAGTATAAAGAGAGTTATAAAAATATATATAATTGGATTATATATATATATATATATATATATATATATATATCTACATATAATAAGATTAGGATTTTTTAAATATTTTGGGAAAGAGAAAAATGTGTTTTGAATAAAAAAACCTATTAAATGGTTGGTTTCATTTTTCGGAGGAATGAAAACATTCCCAAGGACACCAAACATAGCCTTGTGTCTCATACTTTTGTATACATTAAAATTTAAAAAGAAAAATCCGGGCTCGTTTGGTTTCATATTTATTTTTAGTATTTTCAAGTGTATTTTTATTTTTACATTATTTTTGTGTGAAAATAAAAATATATTTGCATATAATGTACATATTGTGACTAATATTGAACTGAAATAAATATTTTAATGTAAGAGTAATGATTAAAAGATCCAATTATTTTTTCATATCTCATAAGTCATATAAGGACAAATTAATTTTTTGGTCTTTAATGTTAGCATAGTTGGAGATTTAGGACTTTTCACTTCCCAAAATTGAATTTAGGACAAAAAGTAGGCAAAAATCGGATTTTTGGGAGATGACCTGCTATAACATGTAAAAATGATTGGCTGATGCTGACATGGCTTTTAATTTGGGGGGATTTCAAATTTGGATGGAAAATTGCTAGTGGCAGCCAAAGTGGAGCTTGGAAGGGAAAAAATGCCAACTTCGTCATGACTTGGCTGCCAATTAAAAATTAATAATTTGTGAGTCATATACCTTGCACACATATCTCCTTTCAGAAAATTAAAAATTAAAATAAAAGATGTTAATCAAATTTTATATTTTAAAGTTAAAAATATATTTAAATTCAACAATAAGCAAAATAAAAAATAGTTTCATAATATCATAAAGTTAAATTAGAAAATAGTCTCTTCCCTTCATATAATTTCAAAAAAAAAATTTTAATGAAATTAAAAAATGAATATATTTAGAATTGTTGCACAAAAAATACAAACTTATTGTATTTTAAATTAGTATAAACGTAATATAATTCAATTATTCAACATAAAATAAAATAAATATCAAATTATTAACAAAATCTCACATTTAAAGTCTAAGAATATATTTAAATTTTAAATCATAAAAAATAGAAAATAATTTAGATAATAAATTAAATATCATAAATATATTTTATAATTATTACAAAAAAAACACCAATTAGTATAATGTTAGTATATTTGGTTACATATCATGTCACTAAAAATGTATAAATATTAATAAAACTTTATATTTGAAGATTGAGATATATACTTAAACCCAAAAATTAAATAAATAAAATAAAAAATAAAATAGATAATATAATTAAAATATTTCTTATTTTGCAAAAACAAGTACATTAGAAATTAAAGAACAAGTTAACTACAGAAATACATTAATAATTTATCGTACATTTAAAAAAGGAAAGAAAAAAGAAAAGAAAAGAGGTACTGTTCATCTTCTTATTCATGTATTATTTAAATTATTTCAAAAGTTGGCATTTCTTTTTTCAAGTTGGCTTTTTCTTGCCTCCCGTGCGCCTACAAGGCTGCCAAGTAAGCGATTTTCTCTCCAAAATCAAATTCCCAGCTACGTTGGCATCAGCCGATTATTTTTATCTGTTATAGTGGGTCATGTCCTAAAAAATCGAATTTTACTAATTTATAGTCTTGAATTCGATTTTGAAAAACGAAAAGTCCTAAATTTCTAAGTAGGACAACATAAAGGACCAAAAAATAATTTTGCCGTCAAATTATATTGGGTTGAAAAATTATTATTTAATTTATATGAGTTCCAATACAAAAAAAATAATTATTTGATTAGTTAGTGAATTTTATGTATTTTAAAAATAGTGAACATCATATCAAATTTTGATAGTTTAGGTCCTACTTTGACTAAACAAGTAGTATTTTTGTTGAAAATGAATAAAAGAAACATGTTTTTGATGCTTTAAATAGTAAAAAAAAAAAAAAGCAAAAAGAAGGTTTGAAATTAAACCAAATGAGATCTAAATTTTTGGCTTGTTCTGGTAGATCCTATTACGTAAAGAGTTAGGCTACTTTTTACCATCCATGTAGGAAGATACTTTTGTGGTTTTTATAAGGTGGACAATTTTAATTTACATCCACAAATTTAAGATTCTCATTATAAAACCGTCATTAACATATATTTCCTCTTTTCTAAATTAATGACTTTTATTTTCTTTTTGAAACATTCCAAATTAGGCACTATTTTTTTTAAAAAAATTATTTTTGAAAAATTAATATCTCAATTAAAGTATTAATACAACACCAATAATATAAAAATACACTCAACTTTTGTTTTTCCAACTTTTACATAAAACTTGTTTGAATCAAATGATAACTTTATTTTGAAATGAAAGGAGTGTACTGTTTGTTGAAGACTTTGTTGCTTTTGATGATTCAACAATGAATATATCTTTTAGCTATATAAGAAAATTAGACGTAAAAAGAATTCTAGGGCACACAATTATTTTGAAATGATTCAACAATTTTCGTAAACTTGCTACACTTCACCACTGACCTCCTTTAATTTTTTTGGGTCATATTTCTTAATTGTTACACAATTGACAACTTGTGCATTGCAATTATATGATGAACTTTAATTTATTATCGAAACCCATAGTTGTTAGGGATAAGCATTGAAATTATACAGCATTAATAGTTTTGTAGCTACAATGGAAAATATTTATCTACAGTGTGTAACATAAAATGATGAAAATTATGCTATATTAATATAATGTGGGTTCCATTTCCGATGTGTCATCATCCTCATATGAAAATTTACTTCATTTGCCATTGATTGCAAAATATTTTCTCTAATTAGGCTGATATTCCATTAAATTTCACCTAATTTAGCCTCTATCATTAACTATATTCCAAATTTTAAATTTCAACAAGTGAATGATGTACATGAAGACAAACATAGCTGGCAACCACAATGACAGCAGTCCATTTTTGCAGTTATGGTGTGTTTATATATATGGTGGTATAGGCTCTGCATTTGTACACTATATCTATAGTATTTCAAGGGTTTGTTCCTCATATACAAAATCTTTTTCTCTAAATCCTCTCTCTTTATTTTTTTTTTATGGGAGTTTTCTTTCCTTTTCAGGGTTTTCTTCCATTGCTTTTTTGCTGACATTTTGACTGTTCTAATTTTGCAGAAAATCATCAGTTCTACTGAAGAAAATGTTAAGGCATTAACTGTTTTCCCTTACGTGCACAACATTTAGAAATGATGGCTACAACAAATCCCAATTTAACCAAAGCTAAATGATTTTTAGGGACAATGGTTTTTAGGGACAACAAAAGCATTCCAAGACCAGATTGGAAGCAAAAGATGGAAATGAAGATCTCATTGCCTCCTCCTCAACACAAGTCGAGTTCGCTTATCTTGACTGCACCTGCTAATCCAAGAGTCACTCTCACTCTTGATAAAGCAATCGAATATGAACTAAAACATGGTCGCAAATTGAACCCTAACATGGATAGAAAGAAGCTTAGAAGGTGAATCAAAATCTTCATTTGTTTGTCATATGGGTAATGGGATATGCATGCAGACTAACTCTTTCAATTTCCATCTTTGTTTTTAGGACGATATCGAACAGATTATCTGCTCAGAGATCTAGACTGAAGAAAGCTCAATATATTAATGACATGGAAAAGATGGTGAAAGATTTAGAGGTAAAAATATGTTCCATAAATTTAGCAAATGTATTCCTCTGTGTGCCAAGATTTATTTGTGATTCAAACTCAATCGTATTGAATTCGGATTTTACTTGCCATATTTGCAGGAACTGATATCAGTTCTCACCCCGCAAATCGAAAGCTACAAAGAAAAGCGGAAAGTACTGCTGCTGCAAAATGATTCACTCCAAAAACTCGTAGAGATTCGTTCAAATGAATCAAAGCTATGTGAAAGTAACGATGCAACACCTCCTTTTTCTTGCACTTATCATTATTATTTCATCTTATTTGTATATCTATAAGCCTCGCAATCTTTAATGCATGCAGTTGAGCTTGAACAGAAGCGAGTCGAAGTACAGAGGCTCAAAGAACTCGAGAAAAGTCTGAACAAGAATATCCATGATTTGAATTTTGGCCCACAACAGATGCAACATTTGAGATTCAAGCAATTCATGGCACAACCATATACGAGCCTTGGCTTTTATCAGAATGGTCTCCAACATATAAAGAAGTTTGGGTCCTATCAGTTTTGCCAGCAGCAACTTCCCAACTCTGCACTTGTTCAGTCAGGGTTGAAAATGGCACCAAATTTTGGCTTTGAACAACCTGGTAAACATCAGCAACCGGGATTTACGATTAAGCTTCCCGTTGAGTTGTTGACACCAGAAAAGAATCAAGAGGAAGCAGAGATAGATCAATATTTCAACTTTGAAGCGCTATATGTCGATCCAGCCAGTGCTTCAAATTAAACCTGCTATTGTTCTTTTGAAATTCCCTGTTCTTTTCATTGTATGCTAAGTTTCTTTCCTGTAGACTGTCTTAGTAATCTTTCTTCGCGATTTGGATGGTTAGCTTGCGTTGTCTGTTAAGCATATATGTGGATCTCGTATTTGTTGGAATGTAGAAAACTTTGTCTAACATTTTGTTACATTCGCTTATATCTTGGCTTCATGGTAAACCACTAGAATTGGATTACTCCAAAAGTTGTTAAATGGATATCTATCTAAGATGGTTTTAAAAATGGTGCTATAGTTGAAATCTTGGCCAAAAAGCCTGAATTGGGAAGATGTAATCTTTCTTTGGATACTCGACTGACTTATCTTTCTATACCTATAACTCTTCTTCTCATGGGCAGATTCATGGGAGGCTGGATGGGGCCTGGACCCCTCCCAAGACTTTGGTAAACTGTGCAGGTCCACCTAAACTAAGAGTAAATCTTGGAAAGTCCAGGGACTAGGAGTTATGGACAATTACCGTCATACATGTATAATAGATCCTACGTTGGTTCCATAACATTGGTTGTTGTAATTGTCGTGTAGCCAAAATCTTGAGACCTTTGAATCTTCTATTGCAAAATAGTATTCTATTGCATTGCGTGGATGATTGCCACGTAAAACTAACAGAATGTGCTAACAAAGAGAGAAAATACCTTCTGCTAATTTTATAAGAAAGGTGGAACATTGACTTCGATATTCTCTCTACAACAGAATTGAAGATGAATTTGGTAAGAAGATGGAGAAGGATTCCATATTGCTTTCCATCAAAGAAAAAAGAAAAGAAAAATTCTAATTGTCGTTCTCTTCCCGAAGGCGAATCATCGGCAACTTGAAGAGAAAAATTAAATAATTTGAAGATATTCTCTCCCCAAAGTGAACCTTCGGTTTGAGAGGTACTCGAAATTCCAATTCCCACGCCTCTCTTAAATAAGTTCCTTTTCCCTTTTTTGCTGTATAAAATGAAAATATGAAATAACATGGAAATAGAGTGGCATGAAAACTGTTGGATATTATAGTGCAGCAATGGAGATTATTGGTAAGTAAGCTAAAAGTTGAGTATAAAATTTTAGATCAGCAACTTAATTTATAAGACAATTTAGTTGCATAGTCTAATCAATTTTGCTTACCATTTTACGGCTTATTCTAGCAATGAACTTTCAAATTACATTGACACAATGATAATTATCAAATGATCTGGCTGATAAACTAATTATGTTGGAAGTCCCTTCATATGAAGGGAAAGGCTTACGAAAGAGTCTGGTTTAGTGTAATCTTGGCGCACAAGATAATTGAGTTGTTTAGAGTTGTCAATTAGGGCGATCCAGGCTAAATCGGCCTGGCCCAATTCTTAAGTGGGTTGGGTTGGGCTGAATAATTTTCTCAATATACAAGCCTATCTCGACCTACTATCCCAATACTAGTGGGCTAGCTCCTAGGCTTGGTTCGGGCTTTTTCGGGTTGGGTGTGTAGGCCATGTAGGGCCGGGCCTAATGGTCTTTTTTTTATCATCTCAAATAAATAATTTATCCCAAAGTTTTAATTATTCTAAGTTAAATTTTTATATTTTTGAGTTATCTTTATTTTGATTTTAATTTTTCATTTGATTATTCTAAGTATATCATCTTAAGCTTTGTTCTTGAATCTAATTTAATTATTTTACGTAGTTTATTCTAAATTTTTGTCCTTATTTTATGACTTCTTAAGTGTAACTAATATATAATTTCGTAGTTTATTCTAAGTGTTTCATTCTAAGATTTGATATTGAATTTTGTTTGATTATTCCAATTTTTTATCTTAATTTTTGTTAATTATATAAAGTTTGACTTTATTTTTTCATTTGACTATTCTAAATATTATCATTATAAATCTGGTATTAAAATTTTATTTGATTAATCTAGTTTCATTAGTATTAATTTTAGGTCTTTTATTTTATGAATTATCTTAAGTGCAGTTAGTATACAAATTTTTAGTTGATTATTGTAGATTATCATCCTAAAGTTTAAGATTGGATTTTATTTGATTAGTCTAAGTTTATTATTCTAGATTTATGTCCTTAATTTTTTAAATATGTTATGTGTAGCTACTATACAATATTTTAGTTGACTAATTCTAAATGTATCATCTTAAGGTTTGACATTTGATTTTTATTTAATTAGCCTAACTTTATTTTTCTAAAAGTTTTTATTCTTATTTTATGAGTTATCTTTAGTATGACTAGTATACAATTTTTTAGTTGATTATTCTAAGTGTATCATTCTAAGAGTTGGTTGATTTTTATTTAATTATTCTAAATTTATTATCCTAAATTTTTGCACTTATTGATATAATATATATTGCTTCACACATTTTCTAACAAAACTAAAGTTGGTTTATTGGTTAGAGTACATCCTTTTCTTATAAGAGGTTTTAGCTTCAACTCCATTCATGAACACTTTTGATTATATATATATAAATTAAATGGCCCGTTACGGGCCTAGGCTGGTCCAATCCTAAAATGGGCATGAGCTAAAATAAGTCGGTTCATGCATTGGGTTGTGTTTCAACCTATGGGCCTAATAGGGACCAATTAGTATATCCTAAACTGGCCCAAGTAGCCTATATCATTCATGCGCCGATCTTGGGCTAGTTTTTGGTTGGCCAATTACAAGCTAGGCTGGGCCAACCCAGTCCATTTGACCAAATCTAAGCCTACTTAACATTTTCTATTTTATTTCTTGGTCATTTTTTCCTTGTATACCCAAAGTTTAGTGGCAATGATAAATGTATGTGTACTTTTTCATTTTCTTTTTCTTAATGGGTGATCAGAAGTAGTCACCATGCAATAAGTTCCAGCAAAGCTTAATAGCATTAATTTATTAGGCATTGACGGAGTAGGAGAACTATTTTTTTTTATTTTTGATTTTTAATTTTTCCAAGGGTAAGGACGAGAGTGGTAAGTAACTAATTTTCCATCCTCATCTTGCATTATTCTGAACACATGAGGTTTGTTCATTGTTTGTAAGACTAAGTTGGTTTAAATACTACATGTACCCATTTGTAAGTATATGAAAAGTGAGTGTTAGTTTATTATTTTTAAGTTAGCTTTCATTCTTTCTCTGTTATTATGTTTGTTAGGCGAACTGAAGTTTATGATTCATAGTAATATTAACTGAAAGTGGACACAAATCATTGTACAAGAGAGGATGCTTTAAGCATAAACAAACTTTTTAGTAGGTTTAAACCTTCAATCATATCGTGTTTATTTTCATAACAAAATGAATAAATTTGTATTACTAAAATATCTTTTGTGATCTCATCCATTCTCTATACAAACATTATCCATCCAAAATAATTTTCCTAAACAAAAAAGAATAAAAATAACTATAATTGATAAACTAATAAGCATTTTAGGTCTCAATCTGTCCTATGATAGTGAAATCTAAAGGAAAATTTGCCTCAAAGACAAAATAATTAAAGCATGAACTCCATGCTGCTTTACTCTTTAGGTATATTACCACATCCATCATTTGCTTTCTCGTGTTGGCCTTCAATTGTGGAATTATTTCAATGAAGCCCCTCAAAATTAGTGACATGTTCTAACTTTACATTTACATCATATTTTTTGCTATTCAACTATACTGAAACTTAGCACAAGTATTTAGTGGACTGAATCCGAGTCTTCTACCTCATCAGGTAAGTAATTATTTTTCAACTGGAATATTGAAACTAAAGTTTGTGTAAGTTATTTAATTTTTTTTTGAAAGGTCTATTCGTCATCCTTCTCATCTAGATCCTTTCATACAACTTGGATCAACATATTATGACCATGGATAAGAATCCATGAAGAGCTCGAAGCATGTTCAAAGATGCTTTAGATTGATTGCATTTCTATGTAATGAAACTAAAATCATATTGTTTATCATACGAAACATACATTCTAAATGTATTTTCTGTGGTAGCCTTGTACCATAGATGTTATGGTAATATTTTCAACATTGCACAGTTAAATATAATATTTTATAGGGATGATCGCCATTTATTTGTTAAGATGTAGTTCAAATGCATGCTATAGATAACTAAATTTTTTGAGATATAACTATGTTAAGGCACTTCTAATATAATTCAAAATGTTAGTTGAAGATGCAAATAAGGTGCAAAGAAATGGCGCCTCGGTGCAAAATATGCAGTTCCTTAGCCTCAGTTTTTGGTGCCTCGGCCCCAAGTAACGGCGCCTAGGTGCCAAACATGCTGTCACAGTGGCTCTATATGTTGTGTTATGCTTTGTTCAACATCTTGCAATCAATTTCCGACCTTTTTCTCGAATGAATTGACTTTTGATGTCTTCATATAAAATATATCCCTATCTTTTTAAATTTTATATCCACTTGAGTCACCTTTATATCAAATCTGTGGAGAGATTTATGTCAAAAATATCAACGTGTGCCACGTTTGAAAGTTTTAGTCTAATGCTGATAATTCAACCTAATTATACGTATTGAAATAAAATGAACTGGGCTTTATGGTCAACAAACAAGTTGTAGATATATTAATTTTCTTTCCAATGGATAAGAAATCAGGTCAATTGGACTTTTCAAACAAGAGTTATGCCCAAATTACAAATACTGCCGCAGTAGCGCTCGATGCTAAGAAATACCTAGTAAAGATTTTTCCTGTACCAAAAAATTTTATCTAACAAAAATTAGGTCCAAGTATTAAAATTTCAAATTTAAATGATCATAATATTTAAGTGGTAGAAAATTCCTACATTATTGAAGTTGTCCCTAATGTGCATTCATTCGAGCGTCTAGTTCACAGTCTTAAGTAAAAAAAATATTAAATCAATAACTGAAGACATTTAGATAGGTTAGCTCTGTACATACTCTCTACTCTATGAAAACATGTCATGTTTGTGAATATTTATCTCTTGATGAATCTTGATAAACCTATTTTCCATCTATTAATGAAGGTGAATGCCCTCAAGTGCTACTTAATTTGGTTATATCGGACGTACTTGTGGTTTGTGACACATCTACTCAAATTCACACATTTAATTAAATATTTAATTAGGAAAAAAATAGGTTAGTCACCCCAAACATAATAACGATAAAGTATTTTGCATATAATTGTCCAATAATCTATAACAAGTAATCCTACTAGTGATGTTTGGTAATATTGCATTTTTCGTCCCATTTAATAGGGGTGTGCATATGAAGTTCCAAGTTTTACTGGCTCAACAAATATTGAACCAATATTTAAAAAAATGTGTATAAAAGATCCTTTTTCAGCCCCTCCTTTAAAAACTAATAGTTCCAATTCGTGTTCGTTTTACTTTCTTTTCTTTTCTTTTTCCTTAATATTTTTGTTTTCTGCCATTTTTCTTTCTTTTTTCTTTTTTCTTTTTCTTCCTTTCTCCCATATTTATTTCTTTATTATTTTTCTATTTTTTCCCCTATTTTTGTAATTCTCTCTAAGTGTGTACTGCATATTACTGAAGCAGTTTTATGGTATTCAACCAGATATGTGTGAAGTGGCCAAATATTAAACTGTAACTGCAAAATCATCTTTTCAAATTGAGTGATTCTTTTTAGTGAGGTTCAGTTTATTTAGTAGTTGGTGCTCAAGTTGATAAATTTGAATTATATTTTCTTATAGTTTAATTTATTTGTAGTTGCAACTTAAACATATAACAATATGTAAAAAAATAGAATTTAATTGTTTTAGTTGCATGATAAGTGAAAAAAAGAGAAAAAAACAAAGAGAGAGAGCAAGTGGGGGTCATTAAACAAAACTAAATTCTCACTATTAGAAAAATTTGTAGAGGTTGGTAAGTTTTTGATTGTTCATAAAATAACATTACGAACAAAGAATTACATAAATCTATTATGTACATAATATATGATTGAATAAATATATCAAGTAAATATGCATCAGTATACGTGGATGTATCTCTTGTTAATTGATGTTATTTTAATAAATAATTAAATAAAATAATTATATTATTAATTGATATTGTACTAATATTTTGGCCTCAACAATCATTTAATAATTAAGTTATAGTCTTACTTTTAATCAAATTTTTTAATTATTTATTTAACTAATTGTTGAGTTGGTTTTATACCTATAATTTGATTGCATCTTGATTAACTGACCATTAATCTTGAATTTTGGTATATGAAATTTGGCATTCAGAAGAGAGAATTTTATATGTGATATTTGGATAACAACCTAGATTCATATAGTTTTGGAGACGTATGAATCTTTTGAAGTCATTAATAAGAATTATTGTGCTTTTTAAGAATTTAATAATTAGATTTTTATTGGGATATTAAAATCTTAATTTAGGTTCACGATCACTCGACACTTTAGAGAGGGAGTTGATTAATTCTGGATTCTTGACTTACAAATTGACAACTCACATTTGGTAAATTGATTTGATAAAATAAAGTTGATAACTACGTGAAATTTTTATTACAACTCTTGGTCACTCATCTAATAAAATTAGAATTATTATAATTATAGCACTTATTCTATATTTGGTTTCAATTCCTATGAATACTACAACCCTACACACTACTTTCCACTAAATTTGACATCGTACACTTACAATAGGAATCTCAAAAACACTAATCATTGACTATTATATATTTAAGTGATCAGCTATATGTAAATTAGTAATTAGATGATCGATTGAATAATAGTTAAATCTTTCATCTGTATTTTTCATTTGATTAAAATGTTTTAAATTGAACTATTTTTTTAAAATAATGATTTAATATTTTTGTTAAAAATATTTCAAGTAATTTTTTGCTCAAATTTTACATAAAAATTGGCCTCAACGTTTGTTCCCAAGTGCAGCAAGTGACAGGCACATGCATATTTTCCTTCAGTCCTTCTGGTGCTGTAAACTAAGGCCACGGACCGTACTCGTGGGCCTTCCATAAGTGTTTTAGTGGACAAAAATGCACTTTTTTTCGAATTTTCGGAACTAAATGAATCCATGAAACCTGAGACTACATGTATAAACCCCTAATAAAATGGGACAAAAAGTGCTTTGATCCATTTAGACATATCAGCGAAATAAATCTATTTACGAGGCATTTCATTCCTTTTCCTCTGTACTTTGATTGCACTGCTTATATGTAGTGACATCTTAGAGTATAATATAAGAAAATATACCCATGGCCTCATTGAGGAGGATAATACCCATCATTTATTAAGAGAAATGCCCTAGATGTGTGTCCGCAAGAACTCAAAACTTATAGGCCAATAGCCTTACCACGGTGCATTAATAGCCTGACCATGTTTTTCATTAAACACATGAGTTATATATATCATAGCAATAGTTTGGGGAATAATCAAAAAAATAATTTTAATTAGTTTCTTAGATAAACTAAGGATAATAATACAATAAAATTAACTTATAATTATAAGATATTAAACAATTCCATATCAATTACATAACCTTAAAAACAATGCATACTCCATATTTTACTACTAATTCAAGATATTAAATATTAGGGCAACAATTAAATAACTAATAATTCAAACATAATTATTAGGGCAACCCACAAAATATGAACACAATCCAAACTAAAATGACGTAAACTCGGTTATAACTTAAATTGATTTTAACCTTCAATTAAGAAAACTAATTGCTATTATTCACAATCATTTTTAGGCACTTCCAAATATAATATAAGTAATACAAGATTAATAGAAACAAGTAAATTAATCATATTTCACAAGACTATCAATTTTGCCAGAAACTAGCTTAACTAACTTAGTTTTGGCTTCAAGAATATCCCAGTTGAGTTTTCATTCATACAAAAACATACTAAAATATGTAACCATCTAAGATACTACAAATTCATCATAAGAAATATTGAAAATGAATGTACCTTGATTAAATTGGAATTAACCTTCACAATCAACGGTTTTCAAACTTAAAAGGGTGGAAACTTGTTCTAATTTATGTTCTATGGATTCTTATGGATTGAATTCAATTTTTGTGAGTAAGAGAGTATAGAAATTTTTGAGAAACTTAGAAAAAGAAAGGCTGGTCGTTTTTGAGGAGCTTTCACAAGAAAATATGGATGAAAATGATTTTCTTGACATTTCAAAGAGAGATAAGTGGAGGGTTATGATAGGTTGACTCATGCTTGGTGTCCTCTCATGCAAAGAGCCACGTTTATAGGCTAAGAAGATTACAAAAATTGATGTTTTTGTGTTATAATCAAGTGTAGTGTGGTTTAGAATGATTTCATGCAACCCAGTCAACCTATTAATCAAATTACACCATTTTACATACTTTTAGTTCTTAGTCAAATGTAACATATTTCATTCAAATATTTTGGCAAATAATCACTTTAGAATGTAACAAGTATGAAGCAATACAAATAATTTATTTTATGTCCATTCAACATATCAATCTTCCTTAATCAAGATACCGAGTTTTTCACTGCAAAAAGTCACTTAAGTAATATGTTAACCAAAAAAACATAAGTTTGATCTCATATTTCATGTACTAGTGCATGTTAAAGCACAAGTGGAGCATATAATAACAATTATTCATGTTCGTGAAATCATGTTATTTGTATGCCATAATCTAATGATGCGTATTGATTAGATGCATATTCATCCAAGATATTTGTTATTGACTATGGAGGAGATAATTAGGCATTACAATTCTTCATTCCTTATAAAAATTTCGTCCTCAAAATTTGACGTACCAAATAACTTTGGATACTTGCTTTACATTTCTTCTTCTCTTTCCCATGTGGCCTCTTCTATAGAATGATTTCTCCACAATACTTTAACAAGTCAAATCTTTTTCATTCTCAACTCTTTTTTCTTTTGATCCAAAATTTGCACTGATTTCTTTTCATAGGCTAAATCAGGAGTCAATTCCAATGGTTCATAACTCAACATATGAGAGGGGTTTGGAATGTACTTCCTCAACATAGATACATGGAAAACATTGTAAACACTAGACAATGACGGAGGTAAGGCCACTTTATAAGCTTTATCACCAACTCTTTCGATAATCTCGAATGGGCCGACATACCTTGGGCTAAGTTTTCATTTCTTTCCAAATCTCATGACACCTTCCATGGGAGCTACTTTTAAGAACACATGATCCCCAATGGAAAACTCTAGATCTTTTCTCCATTTATCTGCATAATTTTTCTATCTACTTTATGCGATCTTCATTCTCCCTCGTATCTTCTCAACTACCTTAGCGGTATGTTGAATTATTTTTGAACCAAGTAGGCTACGTTCTCCAATTTCATCCTAATAAACATTTGCTTCCAAACAATGCTTAATAAGGCACCATTCCAATTGTTGATTGGTAGTTATTATTATAAGTAAACTCCACTAATGGAAGCTTCTCATCCCAACTCCCTTGAAATTCTAGCACACAAGCTCTTAACATATCCTCTAATATTTGAATAACCCTCTCTGATTGCCCATCACTTTATGGATGAAATGTTGTACTAAATGCAAGCTTCGTTCCCATGGCATTGTATAAGTTCTTCTAAAATGTAGATGTAAACTTAGGATCTTTATCGGACACTATTGAAACTGGAACCCATGTAACCTGACTATCTCTTTAATATATTATTGAGCATACTGGTCCATATTATATGTGGATTTCACTAGAAGAAAATAGGTTGATTTAGTTAGTCTATCAACAATCACCCATATAGAATTATACCCCTTTTGAGTTCTAGGTAATCCAAGCACAAAGTCTAATGTAATGTGCTCTCATTTCCACTCTGGAATCAACAAAGGCTTCAACAACCCTGATGGTCTTTTATGTTCAATCTTAACTTGTTGACAAGTTCGACATTCAGCCATAAATTTTGTTATATCTCTCTTCATTTTAGGCCACCAATAATTCTGTTCTAAGTCCTTATACATTTTTTGTGCTAATTGGATGTACCGAGTAGGGTAGTATGAACTTTTTCTAAAATATCTCATTTCATGGCCTTGTCAAACAACACACAATCTCCCTTTATATTGAATAATTCCATCATAGGTAACAGAGAAGTCTAGCCTCTTTCCAGCATCAATCTTTCTTTTCAATCTATACAATTGCATATCCACCTTTTGACCTTCTCTAATTCTATCTTCAAGTGCAAGTCTCAACACTAAAGCTGACCACGAACACTTTTTCCCTTTAATTACAATTTCAAGCTCTAATTTCTACAAATCCAGTAATATTGACTTTTGTATGACAAAAAGAGAAGACGTGGATTTTCTGCTCAATGCATCTGCAACCACATTCGCTTTACCAGGATGATAGTTGATCACATAATCATAATCTTTCACAAGTTCTAACCATCTTCTTTGTTTCATATTCAACTCCTTTTAGGTAAAGAAGTATTTCAAACTCTTATGATATGTGTATATCTCACACTTTTTACCATATAAATAATGTCTCCAAATTTTCAAGGTAAAAACCAGAGCAGCAAGTTCCAAATCATAGGTTGGATAATTCTTTTCATACTCCTTCAATTGCCTTGAAGCATAGGTAATAACCTTCCTATTTTGCATCAAAATAGCACCCAAATCATTTTTTGAAGCGTCGATATACACCATGAATCCACCAATTCCTATTGGAATGGTAAGAACAGGAGTTGTAGTCAATTTATGTTTCAGTTCTTGAAAACTTCTTTCACAAGCATCGGTCCACAAAAACTTCACATTCTTTCTTGTCAACATTGTCAATGGAGTTGCTATCTTTGAAAACCCCTGAACAAATCCTCGATAGTACCCTGCTAATCCCAAGAAACTCATTACTTCTGATACATTTGTTGTTGTTGGCCACTTAATGACAGCTTCTACCTTGTTTGGATCAACAGAAATACCATTTTTGGATATTACATGACCTAGGAATACCACTTGCTTAAGCCAAAATTCGCACTTCTTGAATTTAGCATACAACTGCTTTTTCTTAAGAACTTACAGCACAATCTTCAAATATTCCTTGTGCTCTTCTATATCACGTGAATAAATTAGGATATCATCAATAAACACAATCATAAATTTATCAAGATATTGCTTGAACACCCTATTCATTATATCCATAAAAGCTGCAGGGCATTGGTTAAACCGAAGGGTATCACTGGAAATTCATAATGTACATACCTTGTTCGGAATGCAGTCTTTGGTATGTCTTTTTTCTTGATCTTCAATTGATGATACCCAGAGCGCAAATCAATCTTAAAAAATATTAATGCTCCATGCAATTGATTAAACAAATCATATATTCTTGGAAGTGGATACTTATTCTTGATTGTTACTTTATTCAACTTTCTATAATCAATGTGCAACTGCAATATACCATTCTTCTTTTTCACGAACAGCACAAGTGCTCCCCAAGGAGAATAACTAGGGCGAATAAAACCCTTATCAAGTAATTCTTGCAGTTGAACTTTTAACTCTTTCAATTATGTTGGTGCCATTCGATATGGTGTTTTAGAAATATGGGTGGTCCCTGGCATAACATCAATCACAAATTCAATCTCTCGACCGGTAAATTATCTAAAAATACCTCAAGAAATTCTTGAACCACATCTATATTTTTTTGTCTTTAATTGTGCTTCGATCGAAGTGTCCACAACACTTGCCAAATATCCAACACAATCTTTATTCAACATCTTTTGAGCTTTCAAAGCAGTTATAATTGGTAAAGATAGTAAGAATGAGGTACCACTAAACACAAACTGTTCTTCCCCAAGTGGCTAAAAAATCACAATCTTCTTGTTATAATCAATTATTGCATGATATTTGGTAAGTCAATCCATACCTAGAATAACCTCAAGATTTGGCATCGGTAAAACAACGAGATCAGCATAGAGAGTCCTATCACTAATTTGAATAGAACAAGCCCTTAACATTTGGTTGGAATCCATTTCTTCCCCGGATAGAACAGTCACACTGTACCTTACTTTTAATAAATCTGGTATAATGCCCAATTTTCTCACAAATGAATGTGTAGATCTAGAATCTATCAATTCAATTACAGGTATCCCAGAAATTAAAATAGTACCTGTGACTACGGAAGTATCTACATCAGCTTGTTCTTATGTCATTGCATATACTCTCCCCTGATCTCTCCCATGTACTGTTGGGTAATCATTTGCTATATGTGCAAGTTTTTTACACTTAAAGCAACAATTAGTACCACTAAAACATTCCCAAAAATGATTCTTCCCACACTTAGCACATTTAGGCCTTTCAACTATAGTAGAAGTCTGCCCAACTCTATGATGCTTTTCATTCCCTTGGTTTGATTTTCGCTCTCCTTTCTTCCACTGGTTTAGATTTCTTGGAGTGAATACTTGCTTCTTTTGTTGATGGAATTTCTCAATCTCTATCTCATCTAAGTCAGTCATCAAAGCCTTGTCCACCAGTTCCCTAAACTCTGTTGCTGAAGACATTCTCACATCTCTTCTAATTTTTGGATTAAGGTCCTTAGAAAATGATCCATCTTCTCATTGTTGTCTCTGGCGATGTATGGCACATAATTGCAACCCTCTTCAAATTTTCTCACATAATCACATACAGACATCCCTCCTTGTTTTGACTCCAAGAATTATTTTACTTTGAGTGACCTAGCATCTCTGGTCAAATACTTATCATAAAAGATTTTTTTAAACCTCTCCCAAGTTAGCTCTTCCATATTCACTGCAAGCTTAGCTCCTTCCCACCAGGTTCTTGCATCATTCTTCAATAAGAAAATTGCACAGAGTACCTTCTCAGCATCATCAATTCACATGTAGTCAAAGATAGTGTCCAAAGATTTCACCCATTCCTCTGCAACAATGGGATCAGACCCACTATTAAAATCAAAAGGTTCCATCTTTCTAAATTTCTAATACACAGCTTGTGAAGTCCTGTCGAGCTTGTGGTGGAGAAAGTTGTTGATTCTGTTCTTGGCTTTTTTGTTGCGTAACTAGCAATTATTGTATCTGTTTACCATGCATTCTAGTTTGTTGTTGAATGAGATCAGTCAAATTATTCACCACACTATGATTACCCTCATGATCATCCATTGTTTTCCTTTTTGGTGCCATAACCTGATATGCATTGCCCAATCTTATTCCATTCATTAGCTAATAATAAATGCATAATTATGATAATAACATAAAATGAAATCTAATCAAGTAAACATAAAAGCAAATAAACAAATAGTTAACTAAGTTTCCAGCCAAGATGTGTTCATATGCCTTCTTCTGTCTTCAGAAATGACTAAACCTCTGCTCTTATACCACAAATTGTAACACCCCTTAACCTAACTGTAGAACCTAGACAAGCTAATATAGTTATCTCAAGAAATGTTAATTTTTCATCTAGAGTTATGGTTTTAATAAAAGTTTCCATTTTTGGCTATAAGAGAAATAACTTGAATTCATTTGTTATTTCACTTTGTTTTAAACACACCATATACATAAATTAAATCTGAGTATATTTATTTACAAAACTATAACAGAGCGCCTTGGTTAAAAATAAAATAGAGTACAAAACATCTCGAAGTATGTCATATGAACAAATCTTTGTCTGATTGTTATGGAGACTCAGTCAATCTCTAAATGTGTTGTATGAATCTAATGAGCTAAAGGCTCAATAAGGTGAAACTGATGCAGTAACAAATAGCGTACATGCAAGTTACATAAATAATTAAATGCATTATTCAATTTAATAACTTTCATTCATAAATCATTCTTTAGGGCACTTGAAGTGTGGTACCTAACTAATAGCAATAGACCATGGTTTTCAGAAACTGTTCATAATGATTGACTAATAAAAGAAATAATACGGGGTTTCCATACTTGGTCTTTCAACCTTAGGTATTAGCCGCATTCTATCTAATTCATTGTGGCTTTCGTATATCGATTTTTCAACCTCAAGTATTTGCTACCATTTGTTGGGTCCGACGGTCCCTTCTACTTCTCTTGCCTACCCGACCATTAATCAAGTACCATACTTTCTTTTTCAAAAATCTCATTATATTCTTAATATAGTATCATGCTTCATGACCCATGTATGCATCAAACATTACATCATTTGACAAATAATGACAATCATATTAAAACATGAACAACATTATCTGATTCTTGTGATACAGTAAATGAAAGTTTCAACTTACCTCAAGTCCACTTTGTGCTAAGTGAAAAGGTCAATCTCTTTGAAAGATAGGATGTGTTAAAGGCCTAACATAATCAAATCATGTACCTTTTAATATTCTTTTTATAAATCATATAGTCTATTCTAGTTAAAATCATATACACTTTTCAATCTTTTGTAAACAATTTTATATCAATTACATAACCTTAAAAATAATGCATACTCCATATTTTACTACTAATTCAAGATATTAAACATTAGGGCAGCCATTAAATAACTAATAATTCAAACATAATTATTAGGGCAACCCACAAAATATGAACACAATCCGAACTAAAATGATGTAAACTCGGTTCTAACTTAAATTGATTCTAACCTTTAATTAGGAAAATTAATTGCTATTATTCACAATCATTTTTAGGCACTTACAAATGATAAGTGCATATTTTGAAATATTTTTGTATCAAATCCTTTATACTTTTCTTGCTTTATTCTTGTTAATATTATTATTTTATTAATGTTTTGTGTTAGGGAATAAATGGAAGCATGTTTCCAGACTTGTGCAGTATTTGTAATTTGAGCATAACTTCATAATCAAAAGTCCTATGGACCTTAAGCTTGTTTCATTTGAAAGCCAAGAGATAGAGGTACAATGTTTATATTGGAGACTCAGCCTAATTCAGTCTTTATGATAGCAGAAAATTCATTCAATTAGTTGCACAAAATGGATCACCAAAATTCGGATCAGAGTTCAGCCCAGTATCGACTTATTTCACCAATTCAGTTATATATCTTGAGCCCAAATTTATTTTAGGCTGAACTTCGGATATGTTATACCCAAGAGGTAAATACACAAGTTTGTTGAAGATAAGATGGTGTGAAAATATGTCGAAATGGTAAAACTTTAGGCTGCAAGTTGCTGCTGATGTTAAAGGGCGGCTCTTGGACATGACTCGGTAATTTGACCATATCTCCTTCATCCGACCACCAAATTTGACAAAAGATATATGAAAATATATCAATTCTGAAAGATATACAATTTTGAATCTTCACATATCTTCAAAATCTGGCTGTATCTGATCGAAAAATGTAATTCAATTCAGTGGGTGAGAAATTTGTGTAACAACTTACCAACTCTTAGCAACTAGCATACCACAGATTAACCCCTCCATTATTTGTTTGACCTCTAGCTTACTCCAAGTACTATAAATAGGCCATGTATTAAGGTTGTAAGAAAAGGGGTGGGTAGAGGGTTTCTTTAGGCTAAGTTATTTAGTTTGTATGTTTTCTAGTATTGTAAGTTTTCTAGTAGTAATAGAAATGCATTCTCTAGTTTCTCTTATATTTTTAGTCTTTGCTACTTTTATTATGTCTTTCTAAATTTCATTTTGCTGAGGAAAAAGGGTGAATCTCTTGATGGAGGAAGAGAAATGGTTATAAGGGTATAAATTATTTAAGTATGTTGTATTATTATTTTTATTTTTGATCTAAACCCTACTTGTTTTGTGGTGATTCTTGATTTATGTATCTCCAATGGCACAACAAATACTTGAGTTCATTTAGCTTATTGTACGGTTTTACCCCACCGACTGCTAATATGAAATCTTGATTTGTTGTTGACGAAGGTGTGCATAAATGCTTGATCCCATAAACAAGTGTTGGCGTTAAGAGATAATTTGCAATAGTAAGACAATATCATGATTACCTTATTGCATGAGTTACTTGATAATATCTTCCCATTGGAACCTTCATTATGTATGGATTCCAATTGTGGCAATTAATAGAGGTAAAAAGAATAAATAACCATTTCTCTATCCAAAACTCAAGAGTGGATCCCTAATCCTCAGTACTTTTATTACTCGGTTTTTCTTTAGTTACATCATACATTAATTGTTCATATATTTTGATTCACATAAACTCCATCTTTTTAGAAATATAAACTTGAATTTTTCAAACAACTTCCCTATGGATCGACCTCGGACTCACGAGAAATTTATTACTTACTACAACCTGTACTTGGGTTTGCAACCTTAAAGTTGTAGCAAATTTTTGGCGCCGTTGCCGGGGAAGGCAAGGTAAGTATTCAGGTTTGTTAATATTTTTTCTTTGTAAATATAGTTTGTTTATTTTCTTTATGGATATATGGTTATATGGTATCGTAGTCATAATTCTCGACGTTTAGTAAGAAATAATTCGAAACTTTATTTGGAAATTTGTTTGAATCATCTCCACACACTTCCACCATGGCTGAAAATGAAAGTGTCAAGGATGAAAATGAGAATCAACAGGTGCGTACCATGCGTTATTACTTGCAACCTCCTCAAAATTCTTCTCCTTCTTGTTTCATTTTTCCTCTAAATGCAAATAATTTTCGATTCAAGTCAGGTATGATCCCTTTACTTCCTAATTTCCATGGTTTAGACTCTGAAAGCCCTTACTTGCATTTAAAAGAATTTGATGAAGTATGTGCTACTTTTGATGATCAAACTTGCACAAATGAGATTGTTAAGCTCAAATTATTTCCTTTCTCTTTAAAAGATAAAGTAAAAAATTGACTTAATTCTTTAAAACCTAAGTCAATTGGCACTTGGCAAGAAATGCAAGCTGAATTCTTGAAAAAATTCTTTCCAACTCATAAAACTAATGCTTTGAAAAGACAAATTCAAAATTTTTCTCAAAATTCGAATGAAGTTTTCTTTCAATGTTGGGAAATATTTAAAGATTTTTTGAATTCATGCCCACATCATAGGTTTTAAAAATGGCGCTTAATTAATTTTTTTTATGAAGGTTTAACCCCTGAAACAAAACAATTTGTTGAAACAATGTGTAATGATGAGTTTCATGATAAGGAACCTGATGAAACCCTAGAATATCTAGATCATTTGACAGAAAACTCTCAATCATGGCATAGTGTTAATTCTTCCGAAGGTTCTATTAGATCTAATCTTGCTAATAGTAATAAAGAAAAATATTACCTTAGCCAAGAAGATGATCTAAATGCTAGACTTGCTAGTTTAACAAGAAAAGTTGAAGCCATGGAACTTAAAAAAGTAAAGGAAATCAAATCTGTGCAAGAGGAAGAAGTTTATAGCAATTGTGAACTTTTGGGGCACTCCACCAATGAATGTCCAAACATTCCAGTACAAGCAAATTTTATGAACACATTCAAAAAATATTTCCATTCTCCATATTCTGAAACTTACAATCCACAATGGAGAAATCATCCCAATTTCAGTTGGCGAGATGATAACTGTGCCCAACCACTACATTCACAAAAACCACCAAACTTTCATTGTTATCCAGCTCCACATACAAAATCTATTGAGGAGACTTTGCAAGCATTTATGCATGAACAAACAAACATCAATAATCAGACTTCACAAGCTATCAATGAGATTAGAAGCATACTTTCAACACTGACAACTTCTTTACGTACTCATTAAAAAGGTAAATTTCCTGCTCAACCTCAACCTAATCCTTCCACTCAGTGTCATGTTTCTTCTTCAGGTAAAAATGCAGTCAAGGAGGCTAATTCAGTTACAACTCTTCGAAATGGAAAAGTTGTTGACAAGACTATTCATCAGAAGGAGAAAGTTTCTAATCCACCTCCAGAAATGAAAAATGGAAATAGTGTTGACGATGAAGGTAAGTTTGAAGAAGGTAAGTGTGAAAATGATGAAAAACAAAAATATTTAGCTCGAGCACCCTTTCCTCAAAGATTGCAAGCAACTCAGAAATTGAACTCAAATGCTGAAATTTTTGAAATTTTTAAACAAGTCAAGATTAATATTCCATTATTCGATGCAATCAACCAAGTTCCACCTTATGCCAATTTTTTTAAAGATTTGTGTACAATCAAAAGAAAACATCATGTACAAAAGAATACATTTTTAACTGAAAGTGTTAGTTCAATCATTCAACAATTCACTCCACCTAAGTACAAAGATCCAGGTTGTCCAACCATTTCATGTATCATAAGAAATACTAGAATAGAGCATGCTTTGCTTGATCTTAGTGCTAGTGTAAATCTTCTACCTTTCTCAGTTTATGAACAATTAGGTTTGGGAGAACTTAAAACAACTTCTGTTGTACTCCAACTAGCTGATCGTTCGATTAAAGTTCTAAGAGAATAGTAGAAGATGTGTTGGTACAAATTGATAAGTTTTACTTTCTAGTTGATTTTATTATTTTGGACACAGAGCCTGTTGCACAAACACATTCACAAATTCTTATCATTTTAGGTCGTCCATTTCTTGCAACTTCAAATGCTTTGATCAATTTTAGAAATGATATTTTGAAGTTATCATTTGGAAATATGACTTTGGAACTAAATGTGTTTAATGTTTGTATGCAACCTGTAGAAGATGTCGAAGTACATGAAGTGGATTCAATTGAGGAACTTGTTTATGAATACTTTACTACTACTAACTCTTCAGATTATTTGGAGACTTGTTTCGAAAGTGAAAGTATTTGTAAAAAGGCACACACTAATACTATCTCTGAATTTTTGTAGGTACAAGAAAAATATTTTTGGAAGTCAAGGTTCGAAGAACTTTCATCATCAACAGTAAAATCTATTCCATCAAGTATTAAAGCTCCCATGGTTGATTTGAAACTGTTGCCAGTTAATTTGAAATACTCTTTCTTGGGTGAGAATGAGACTTTTCCAGTAATAATTTCTTCCAAACTCGATGCATCTCAAGAAGGTAAGTTGATCGAAACTCTGAAAATGCATAAGAATGCTTTAGGATGGACCCTTGCTGATATTAAAGGTATTAATCCTTTCATTTGCACACATAACATCTATCTAGAGGAAAATGCTAAACCTTCTAAAGAAATGCAACGAAGGCTAAATCATAATATGAAAGAAGTAGTGAGAAATGAAGTCATTAAACTCTTAGATAATGGAATCATTTATTCTATTTCTGATAGCAAATGGGTAAGTCCTACTCAAGTTGTACCTAAGAAATCTGGAGTTACTGTAGTCAAGAATGAGAATGATGAATTAATTCCAACTAGGACTGTTACTGGTTGGCGAATGTGCATTGACTATAGAAAACTCAACTTAGTTACTAGAAAAGATCATTTTCCATTACCTTTTATGTATCAAATTTTAGAAAGAGTTGCGGGACACAAATTTTATTGCTTTTTAGATGGATATTTTGGGTATAATCAAATTGTAATTGCACTTGAAGATCAAGAGAAAACAACTTTTACATGTCCTTTTGGTACTTTTGCATATCGAAGGATGCCTTTTGGATTATGTAATACACCAGCTACATTCCAATGATACATGCTTAGTATTTTTAGTGACATGGTTGAACGTTTTCTTAAAGTCTTCATGGATGATTTTTCTATTTTTGGTAATTCATTTGATGATTGCTTATCTAATTTAGAAAAGGTTTTGATCAGGTGTGAAGAAAAGATTCTTGTGCTCAATTGGGAAAAATGTCACTTCATGGTAACAACTGGTATTGTTCTTGGACACATTATATCATCAGAAGGTATTGAGGTTGATAAATCTAAAATTGAGTTAATTGTCAATTTGCCAACACCAAAGACTGTGAAGGAGATTAGATCATTTTTAGGACATGTTGGTTTTTATAGAAGATTTATCAAAGATTTTAGTATAATATCTAAACCTTTGTGTAATCTTCTAACAAAAGACACTATTTTTGAATGGACTAAAAACTGTGAAAATGCTTTTGTTAAGCTTAAAAGCATGCTTACGTCTGCTCCAATCATGCAGCCTCCAGATTGGACTTTACCTTTTGAAATAATGTGTGATGCTAGTGATTATGCTGTTGGAGCTGTCTCCGGACAAAGAAAAGATAAAAAACCATATGTTATTTACTATGCAAGTAAAACTTTAAATGGTGCTCAATTGAATTATACAACAATTGAAAAAGAAATTACTTACTGTAGTTTTTGCATTGGACAAATTTTGATCTTATCTTGTTAGCTCACCAATTGTTGTTTTCAGTGTTCATGCAACTTTGAAATATCTTTTGTCAAAAAAAGATGCTAAACCAAGACTGATTAGGTGGATTCTCTTACTCCAGGAATTTAATGTTACTATTCGAGATAAAAAGGGAGTAGAGAATGTAGTGGCTGATCATTTGTCGAGACTTATTTGTGATGACTCATTTCAAACCACACCTATTAATGACACTTTCCCTGATGAACAACTATTTAATGTTTCTATTTTACATTAGTTTGCTGACATTGTTAATTTTCTTGTGACAGGAAAGATGTCATCGCATTGGAACTCTCAAGACAAAAAGAAGTTTTTAACTGAGGCTAAATTTTTTTGTTGGGATGATTCCTACCTATTCAAATATTGTCCGAATCAAATCTTTTGAAGATGTGTGCCTGATAATGAGATAGGTAATATTGTCAAATTTTGTCATTTAGAAGCATGTGGTGGTCATTTTTCTATAAAGAAAACTACTCCAAAAATCTTGCAATGTGGATTTTATTGGCCAACTCTTTTCAAAGATACTTACACTTTCTGCAAAAGTTGTGAAAATTGTCAAAAGTTAGGGTCCCTGTCAAAGAGAAATATGATGCCCCTACACCCTATCCTAGTGATTGAAATATTTGACTATTGGGGTATTGATTTTATGGGGCTATTTCCATTATCATTTGGTTTCTTTACATATTGGTTGCCATAGATTATGTTTCAAAATAGATCGAGGCAATTCCTTGTCGAAACAATGATCACAAAATAGTGATAAAATTTTTGAAAGAAAATATTTTAAGTCGATTTGGAATTCCTAGATCTATTATCAGTGATGGGGGAAAATATTTTTGTAACAAAGTTTTCGGAACTTTAATGAGGAAATATGGAATCATACATAAAGTTGCAACCCCTTATCACCCTCAGACAAATGGACAAGTTGAACTTGCAAATAGGGAAATAAAACAAATTTTGGAGAAAATAGTTAACCCAAACCGTAAAGATTGGTCCCTTAGACTTACCGATATACTTTGGGCATATAGAACTGCTTTCAAAACATCATTAAGCATGTCTCCTTATAGGATAGTTTATGGAAAACCTTGTCATTTACCTGTTGAACTTGAACATAAAGCTTATTGGGCAATCAAAATGTTTAACTTCAACCTTGATGAAGCTTCAAAATTGCGCAAATTGCAAATCAATGAACTTCAAGAACTGAGAAATGATGCATATGAGAATTCTAAAATTTATAAAGAAAGAATCAAAGATATTCATGATAATAAAATTTCAAGAAAAATATTTGAGGTTGGTCAAAAGGTTTTGCTTTATAATTCTCGATTGCATTTGTTTCCTGGAAAATTGAGATCAATGTGGAGTGGTCCTTTTGTTGTAAAAAAATATATCCTTATAGGGCGATTGACATTGAGAATCCTAGAAATGGTAACATATTCAAAGTAAATGGACAAAGAGTTAAACCATTTCTAGAAAATCAATTTTCACAAGAGGAAATTCTTTTTCTTTCTAACCCTTGTTATGATTAGTGTTGTATATACTCATTTTCTCTGACATTATTATTATTATTTTTTCTCTCTTTTCCCAGTTAAATGGTAGATAATGGTACTCAGTGGCTATAAAAGTCGGACTTGTCAGTTTTCCAAACAATTGAAATCTTTGTACAAATTTTCTTTGTTTTTCTCATTCTCTTTTCTTGTTCTTTTCAAAATGGGTGACATTTTTCTAACTCTCAAGAAGCGATTTTCTTTTCTTCCTAAAAATGTAATTTTGAAAATTTATAAAATTAGGATTGAAAGATTGAGGATGCTTATGCACAAGGGCATCCCGGAGCACATACGATGGATAATTAAAGCAAAGGTAAAGGGCAGGTGAGTTTTCACATGAGTTTCCAGATTTGCTTACTAGATACATGTCTGGTTTTGGTAAAAGCACATATTCAAAAAAATGAAGGGCGAAAAAAATAAAAGTTTGTCATGTTTGTGCTAGATGGACTTGCAACACAAAGTGTCGTTCTTTAGGATTGGTCTCTAAAAATCGAGAAGATAAACTTAAATTCATTATGGATGGACTGAGTAAGGAGTCTTTAGATCACATTATATTGACTTTTGAGACGCATTCATGTGGATTGGTACAACGTGCAATTCTTGATTTATGGGATCATTTTTTAAATGAATATGAGCTTTATAGTCTTGGGAATCTGACATTAAAAGACATTGTTTGTCAGTTTATAAGAAAATTGGATGGGAAGTATATCCTCGACCCATAGAGGGCGTTTAAGCCGTTACTAGATGTAAAACCAGAGGAAGATGTGAGCCACAATCACAACTACATGTACATACACGTGTTAATAGGTAATTTTTAAATTTCGTATATGTCCTTATTTTCAACCTTTTTGACAAAAGAAAAAGACATGCAATAAATACATTCCCTATTCACACCTCAATAAATATCACCGTACTCACTCAACTTATTTTCAAAAAAAAAAAAAAAAATGGAAGTTTCTTCAACTTGCAAATTTAATTCCATTTATATTTTTTGTGGATCCAATCTAGGAAAAAATGGTGAGTTTATAGGGGCAGCCAATAACCTTGGTAGAACTTTAGCAGAAAGAAAAATTCATTTAGTGTATGGGGGAGGCAGTTTGGGGTTAATAGGGAGTGTTGCTATTTCTGCTTATGTAGGAGGTGTCAAAGTTCTGGGAGTTATCCCAAAATGTTTAACAGTACAGAATATCACAGGTATGACCATTGGAGATGAGCTAAAAGTGTCACATATTCAGGACAGAATGCCTAACATGTTAAACAATGCGGATGCATTCATCATTCTACCTGGCGATTTTGGTACACTGGAGGAATTATTCCAAATTGTCTCTTAGGCACAACTCAACATTCACCAAAAACCTATAGGTATTCTTAATGTTAATGGTTTTTATGATAGTTTGCTATCTTTTGTAGATCATGCTGTGAAAAAAGATTTTATTTCAACTTCTGCGGGAAGAATCATCATTTTTGCTCCGACACCTGACCAGCTGATTGATCAACTTCTAGCATATGTGCCAAAACCTGATCCAACCTTGGCCAATGTGGATTGGTCCAACAGGAACAATGGTCAAAAATGCAAATTGAAATTGACTCTCAATCTGTGATACTTATTGTTAATGATTTTATCTAATAGTATGTGTATTTTTTTTTGTTTCAGCTTTATTAGCTGCATTTCAGGTGATATCTTTCAAACTCTATTTTCCTATCTATTTTTGACATTGGGGATAATGTCTCGATTAGTTAGGGGGAGGGATAATTGATATCATGACTTGTATATTCAATGTGTGTTTTTCTAGTATTTTAAAAAATAAAAATAAAAATAAAAAATAAATATAAATGAAGCGTGTTTTTTTGATGGGTCCGTTGAAAGTATGAAAAAAGGTGCCTGAGTAAAGGGTAATTGTAACACTCTTGAGACGCATCCCTATTTTTTGCATAACATGGCAGGTTTGTAAAGTTTTTAACAAATGTTTGTGAATTGTTTGTTTTGAGTCGTACAGGTTCTTCCAACTTCAATGATTAAAATTAAGCATGAATAATATGGTTTGATTGATGATGGGTGTTATTTTGGACTTTGATATTATTATTTGGTTAATATATTTTTGCGATAATTATACTCAAAGTTTATTTTGCACAAATAGTTATGTTATTTAGTGTGAAGACAATCATGTCAAAATATATAGTTCTTATGCCCTTGCTCTAATCATCACTTGAATCTTCAACATGTAGGGGTTGAGTATTAGAACTTTTACTTTTGGTCTGCCGAGGCGAACGACTCATAGTGCACCACTAGAAAAATAATTAAGGCATTAGGCTTTCTAGCACCATTGCCAAATCAGCTTGTTCCCTATATGATGTTTCAATAAAACATCCCCCTAGTAAACCACTTTGAGCCTTACAATAAATAAATATTTTTTTTATAACCATATCTTTTTACCTAGCCTAAATACACTATTATCCAAACCTTGTTCTAAAAATGATTGGAGTTTAAGAGACATTCAATTGACAGCTTGAACTTACAAAAGAAATTCAGGTTGGAATAGAAGATATAATTTCTTTCTTGATTAATTGACCATTAATCTTGAATGTTTGGTGTATGAAATTCGGCACTCGAGAGAAGGAATTTTATGCATGACCATAGGATAAGATAACTTAGGAACTCATAGAATTGAGATGCTTATGAATCCTTTGAAGTCTTATGAAAGAATCTATTGAGCTTTGATAGAATTTTAGTTTTTGGATTTTAATAGAGATATTGAAATTCAAATTAAAATTCATAATCACTCGGGACTCAAGAGAAAGAGAGTTGATCACGTTAGGGAATCTTGACTTATAAATTGTTAGCTTGAATTTGATGAAATAGATTAGCAAACATAGTTGTGAAAACTAGTTGACATTATACCTACAGAATTATTTGCATATCTTGTGTTTGATAATTTGCCTAGGTGACCTTTTTAGAGATAATTTATGATTTTTAGTTAAGTAATTGCAACTTTTATTAGATTCATCTGAATAAAGTTGGGGTCATTTTAATTGCAGCACTTTTGTGCGTATTTGATATCAATTCCTGTGGATAAGTCAATCATTTCTCATCACTCTATATTAAAACTTGACACCGTTAACTTGCGGTTAGGATTTTTATAAATAAATTTTTGGTGCCATTTTCGGGGATTGATTTATCTTATTTACATTAATATTGTTATGAGTTAATTCAATTTTTTTTCTTTTATTTATTTTTTTTGTTCTTCTAACTTTTGTTATTTTGGCAGATGAAGCATAGGAGATGGGTACTAATAGCTATAAATGGCCAATGACAAGATTTATGACTAAGACGTTAGCTAGGCATACAAAATTAGATACATTGACAACTCTCACTGCTCAAATTTTATCATTTTCCCATTAGTTTACAGCTTTGACTATACATGGAGCACCTCAAGGTAAGGAAGCTACTGCACTTGTGCGCATGCGGAATAACGGATGAGGGGTAGGTCAAGAATAAATGAACTATGTGAATAATTAGAATTACACTTAGTAAGATAATTCTTTGTCGAATCATTAATATCCAGGACTTCACAATCATGATAATCAATCCTATGGGAACTGAAGGAATATCTTCTAACCACCTCAAAGTTTTAACAACCCACTAAGCCTTACCAATCAAGAACCAGAGAAGAAATCCTCTTAGAAGATGTGCTTTGTACTTTCATTATTACTTTTCCCAATTATTACCCTTCACTCAAAGCATGATATTTCTAAAAAGACTTTCAAAAATTGTGAGCACAATTGGAGAAAAAAGGTAGGGTTGGAAAAGATTAGTGTGAGCTTTTATATAGACCTCCCAAAAATAATAGAGAAAAATAATATACCCTTTGTGCATAAAGAACAAAATAAGTTTGGGGTGTAACTGGGAAAGAATGGAGGAAATTGACAATGGAAAACTAAAAAAACTAAAATAAAACAAAACATAAAAAAAAAGAAACAAAAATTAGGTGTTAAAAGAAAAGCATGAGATAAAATGCATGTCAAGGAGGGCATTGATGGATATTTTTTAGAAGTTGGTGCTCAACAATATAGTTCTAGAGTGATTGTATGTTATGGGTGATTTTAAGCAACATTTTCCCAAATTTTCCTACTATTAGCCAAGCCATACATTACAAGCTTTCAAAAAAAATTTAATCTTTGATGCTGTAGTACATCTACAATAATGGAGATTAGTATAAAAAACAAACCTATGGAGTTTGAAAAACATACAATACTCAATAAAAAATGGATTGTCTAGAATGCATGTGAACTGATAAACTTATCCAAGTGATGAAGTTGATTTGATAAGTGGGCTACACACATACAAGGTCATGATGTTTAGCTTAAACTTGCATACAAGTTGATATTTGGACATTGACATTTTTTCAAGTTCATTCTGAGTCATGATTTTTACCAACTTTGAGTCATGATGATGATTTTATACTAGTTGATACTCAAGATTACGTTGGGAGTATTTCTATTTAGTTTAGTTGGTTTTCATTATTTTGCTTGAGAACAAGCAAGTCCTTAAGTTTTGGGGGTATTTATTAAGTTAGTATTTTACCTACATTCAAGTACCTTTGACTTAATTATTTATTCATGATCAAACATTTTCTATTATTTTTTATGTGTTTTGTTTACATTTAGTAGAGAAATGAAGAATGAGATAAGTGGTAGAAGTCCAAAGATGCAAAAGAAAAAAAACCCACAATATTTCATCTTTGCAGTACTACTGAGGCAGTGTTTGTAATTTGGACACAACTCTTTCCTTCAAAGTCCTATTGATCAGATTCTTATCCATTGGAAAGATAAGAGATAGGTTTACCTCTTTTATTTTCCAAAGCCCAGTTCATTCTATATCAATGAGAAAAATTGGGTTAAAGAGTTTGTAATGTACTGAAACTTTTAAATGTGGTACGTCTTGGTATTTTTGGCATAAGCTTCTCCAAATATTTGATATTGAGGTAATTTAACTGGCTATAGAAAATCCAATAGATAGAGTAACATTTCATATGAAGACATCAAAAAGCTAATCCATCCGAGAAGAAGTTCATAAATCGATTGCAAAACATTGAAAAAGCATAACACAACATGCAGAGTCACTATGACAGCATATTTGGCGCCTAGACGTCGTTACTTGGGGCTGAGGCATTGAAAACTTAGGCCACCTTGCCAAGGCACCGTTGTAGGGTACCTAGGAACCATTGGATGGGAAACTTCACGATCAAACTATTGGGTTCGATATAATTGTAGGGGTATATGCAGCAAAAAATTAAAATTTTATCAAACATAAATTTAACCCCTTTGATTCGAAAATAATTTTAACGATCGCGCTCATTCAAGTGAATATATAAATAAATATTAAATTCAAATTATACCTTCCGTGCACTCCAGTTGTTGTAGAGAATGAAGCAATCAATTGCTTATCCTGGACTATCAGAACTCGTAGGGATCCAAATGTCTCCCCTCCATCAAGTCTACAATACGGAAGAACAACACCAATCAAAATGATTCACTAGTATCCTTTTAATTGTTTACTAATTTAGAACTAGAGTAAATTTTCAAGAATAATAAAAATTGATTATTTAAGTTCTTGAAACAATAATATGAAGAAAATAACAAGAAACTAATTTTTTTTTTTAGAGTAAAATAAAAGACTTTAAACAAAATAATTTTTGCTCAATTTTTCTGAATTAATTATGTAATTTTCATCCCTCATATATATAGGGCTGAAAATTTTAATCCCTTTCCAACTCTTGAAAAGTTTTTTAATTTTAAACTATTTCAAAATATTATTTTGGAAGGATTCCTAATCTTCCAACAACTCTTCTATTTCTCTCTCTTCTATGTATGTGGACTTATTTGAGAGTACATTAATCATCCAAATTGTCCACATAGATTCTTGATATTAATTTGAACTCTTCAAATAATATCAAGATAGATATATATCAAATATATATATACTAAAATTATATTTATATATAAATTAAATCTTAATGGCCAATTTTATCCCATAAAATCGATCACTTTATTTATCTATATATAAATATGTTAATTAAATAAATCATATTTATTTAATTTATTTTCTTCATATTTAGGTGGGCTTGTTAAGTGACCCACATTAATTTTTAGGCTTGGATTCAAAAATCCACAAATCAATCCAATTGATTTAATCCCAATTTAATCAATCCAATTGATTAATTTAATTTACTCCATTGGGCTTCCTAATCAAATTAGGTCTAATTAAATAATTCTATTATTTAATTGAATAATTTAATTTAAGCATTAAATTAATAGAACTCATAATTAATTAATTAATTAATATTAATTAATTAATTTTCAACCATTGGATAAATCCCAAAATTAGAAATGTCACTTTCTATAAAGATGTGTGACCCTCTTATATTCACTACTAAGCTAGTAGTGGGCTTGCAACATTTGCAACTTATGAATAACAATTATTCTAATTAATTAATTCAATTAATTAATTCATCTGGAATTAACTCCTTAATTCGAAGAACCTCACTATCCATGAAAACACCTAGCAAGTAATTATGGCAAACTAGACTTAGGTGAAATAACAAGCAAACCTATTTTAATTGCGAGTACCATACACGTAAGGTCCTTTCGACAACTAATATCCGAATTGAATTTAGGGCATGAATTATAAGTCGAAACCCTAAATGATTCAATAACTGTGATCCTATTTCAAGTTCCTATGATTCCTGATGAATCACAATTCATCCTGCCTTGGCCAATATCTTTGAATCATGAACTATGAAAACACAGAAGATTCCTTTACTTAAAAATATAAGTATCGAATTCTATGTTGGCTACTGACAAACCTCTATGCACATCAGTGCAATACCCAACATACCCTCTTTGTGATTGTCAAGCAATCAGAAGATATATCAAAGTGTTGCAGATGCACACAAGGCTATCATCGTGCCTTAAGTTTTAGGACTAGTCGTGTACTATCGTAATACAAAAATTCTTATTTCGACAGGCAAAGTCTCCAACTAAGAATTTCTTGCGGGCCATGTTCGGTGTACTTGTTCCCTAACAAGAACCCACATACATGCACTTGTGTCTCTATGCTAATGCCAATAGAATATGACATCCTCGTCTCACGAGCATGCATCATATGTGCGAGTTTTACTGAGCTATTTGATGTCCGATCTCAAAAAGCTCTCGACTCGGAACTTATTTAAGACCAAAGCCTTAGAGGCATGTTTCATGATTGCCATCATATGCGCAACCATGCTCCGTAACTAAATTTGATCTAAGGAGTTTACCTAATGTGCAGAAATAAAAGATGCAAGACATAAGAAAAAGAGAATGCCTTTTTATTAATATGATTCGCAATAAGATTGTTTTTACAGAAGAAAAAGAGTATAATACACTCAATCTAATTGGGGTGTTGGGCATCCTACTCTAACAATCTACTACTTGCCCTAGCTCATATATCTAAGGCCTATCTTCTCAAGATGTCCGTCGAATATATTCTATGCTAAGGGCTTAGTGAGTGGGTCTACTATATTTTCTGTTGAGGCAACTCAATCCACAATGACGTCACCTCTACCAATGATCTCTCTGATCAAGTGATATCATCTCATTATGTGCTTGGATCTTTGATGAGATCTTGACTCTTTTGCTTGCGGAGTGGCTCCATTATTATCATAGTAAATCATAACTAGATCAACAACAAATGGAACTACACCCAACCCTTGGATGAAGTTTCTAATTCAAACAGCTTCTTTTGTTGCATCTGATGTAGCAATATATTCAGCTTTGGTGGTAGAGTCTGCAGTCGTTTATTGCTTGGAACTCTTCTAACAGACTGCACCACCATTCAAGATGAATATATATCCGGACATGGACTTTGAGTCATCTCTATCGGACTGAAAACTAGAGTCTGTATATCTCTTCAATTTTAGTTCTCCATTGCCGTATATCAGAAAGATATTCTTAGTTCTTCTCAAGTATTTGAGGATCATTTTAACGGCTTTCCAATGCTCATCCCCTAGATTGGACTGATATCTGCTCATGACACTTAGAGCATGTGCTATATCAGGCCTTGTATATAACATTGCATACATTATGCTCCCTATTGCAGAAGCATAAGGTATGCGAGCCATCCTTTCTCTCTCTTCAGGTGTCTTGGAAGCCATAACCTTAGAGAGTGAAACCCCATGACTCATAGGTAGGAATCTTCTCTTGGATTCCTCCATGCTAAACCTTTTTGGCACTTTATTTATGCACATGGACTGGGATAGTCCGACCATCCTTCTAGATCTATCTCTACAGATCTTTATCCCTAGGATAAAAGATGCATCTCCCAAGTTCTTTATGGAAAACTAATTAGATAACCAAGTCCTCGTTGACTGCAATATCCTTACATCATTCCAAATGAGTAGGATGTCATCAACGTAGAGCACAACAAATGTAACTGCACTCCCACTAACCTTCTTGTAGATACATGGTTCATCCATGTTCTTATGAAAGTCAAACATTTTGATCGTTTCATCAAATCAGATGTTCCAACTTCTCGAGGCTTGTTTTAGTCCATAAATAGATCTATGGAGCTTGCAAACCTTTTGCTCGCTCCTACTAATATGAAACTTTCTGGCTGTTTCATATAGATCTCTTTCTTAATATTTCCATTAAAGAAAGCGGTGTTCACATCTATTTGTCATATCTCATAGTCATAATATTTAGATATGACCAACAGTATCTGTATAGATTTAAACATCGCTACTAGTGAAAAAGTTTCCTCATAATCAATTTCTTGCTTCTGATTATAACCTTTTGCTACCAATAATATCTTAAAGGTCGCTACCTCTCCATCTATTCCAAGCTTCCGCTTGTAGACCCAGTTGCAGCCAATGAGAACAATTTCCTATGATGGGTCCACAAAGGTTCATACCTTGTTAGAGTACATGGAGTCCATTTTGGACTGCATAGCTTCTTGCCATTTCTTTGAGTCGATGTCAGACATTGCCTCTCCATAGCTTCTTGGATCATTATCTAAGAAGAGTCCCTCTTATTTATTCTCTAACAACAAGTTGTATCTCTTAGGTACCCTTGAGACCCTTTCGGATCTTCGAAGAGGTTGTGCCTCAAAGGGTCCATCATCAGCTGGTGTACCATTTACTGCGTCAGTTGAGATGTTCTGTGGTTCTTGAACCTTTTCAAGTTCTACAACATTGCCACTTCCATCTGAAAGAAATCCTTCTTCAAGGAAGGTAGCATTCCTCAAAACAAACACCCTTTGTTCCGTGGCATCATAGAAATAGTATCTAATAGACTCCTTTGGATATCCTACAAACTGGCATAAGTTAGATCTCATATCCAACTTATTTTTCGCTTACTGCTTCACATAAGCAGCACGTCCCCATACCCTTAGGTATTTATAGGAAGGTGTCTTTCCACACCACATCTCATATAGTATTTTGGGTACGGCTTTAGATGGCACCCTATGTAATAGGTATGCCTCTATTTCCAAGGCATGACCCCAGAATGAAAGAGATAATAAAGTGAAAGCACATCATAGATCGAACCATGTCTAATAAGGTTTAATTCCTACGTTCCGCAACTCCGTTGAGTTGGGGAGTAGCAGGAGGAGTCCATTGTGAGAGAATCTTGTTCTCTTTTAGATAATCAAAAAAGTTTGTGCTTAAGTATTCACCTTCTCGATCAGATCGAAGAGTTTTTATACTTAATCTAGTTTGTTTCTCTACTGTGGTTCTCAATCTATGAACTTTTTAAATACTTCAAACTTGTACCTTAAAAGGTACACATATCCATACCTAGAGAAGTCATCGATAAAGGTTAAGAAGTAGTTATAGTTCCTACGGGCACTAACATTTAGTGGCCCACATATATCTATATGGATCAAATCTAATAGATGCTTGGCTCGCTCCACTTGTCCAACAAATGGAGATTTGATCATCTTTCCTTTGAGGCAGGATTCACATGTTGGCAGTTCTTGCTCTTTCTTTAGATCAAGCAATTGTGCCAATTTGTTAATCATTTTCTCAGAAATATGTCCTAATCTTGCATGCCATAGGCTCACGGAACTATGATTATCTAATTTTTTTTTATTTTGTTGAATTGTGAAAATGGGGTTATAGGGAGTAATAGTATATAAATAATTCGTTAAAGAACCAGAATAGATAAAATCAGAACATTTGAAAATAGAATAATTTCCATTCTCACTGATAAATCCAAAATCTTCTCTATCCAAAACTGAAATAGAGTTAATGTTCTTAATAATATCTGGAACAAAGAGATAATTATTTAAAACTATTATAGAACCATTTTCAAAAGCTAGATTAACGGTCTTTGTACCTAATGCAGCAACTTTTGCTCCATTCCCCATCCTAAAGACCATCTCTCCTCTATTCAGCTTTCTACTTTTTGCTAGGAACCATTTCCTTTCTTCTTTTCTTTCTTAGGCTTTTTAGCCTTTGATCTAGAAGAAGATCCAACAAGCAGAACCGGCTTGTCCTTTTTCATGGTGGACTCAGCCATCTTTACCATGTTCATAAGTTCAGCGAGACTAGTCTCCATGTTGTACATGTTAAAGTTGACAACAAATGTGTCAAATGATGGAGGCAGACACTGCAACAGAAGGTCCGTATAAAGTTTGTTCTCCATAACGACTCCAAGGGATGCTAGCCTTTCAATGAGGGCTATCATCTTTAATCCATGATCATGGACTGAAGAGCCCTCAGTCATATGATATCTGAAAAGATCTTTTGAGATCTAATATCTCATCTACCAAGTTCTTTCATCATACAACTCTTGTAGGTGAATGAGGATCCCATAAGCAGTATCTTGATTCTCATTCTACCTCTGTAGTTCATTTTACATCAATGATAGCATGTAGCATTGAGCCTGTAGATTGTCATCGACATGACATAAATAATCTACATAAGCCTCTGAAGTAATTTCCTCTAGTGGAACCGAAGGAGGCGCAATGTCGAGGACATATGCCATTTTCTCCAACTGAAGAACTATCTTCAGGTTTCTTAGCCAAATGAAAAAATTAGGTCCAATTAATTTATTTTGTTCAAGGATTGTTGCAAGTGGATTCTTTGCCATTTTAGTAGAATAATCTACAAAACATGCACGAAGTAGAAAATGAGTAAACTATGGAAAAAATATATTCATTTAATATAAGGTCCTTAATACTAAATATCTCCCACTATTTTCTTTGAATTCCATTACCCCTAATGGAATTTTGGGAAATCAAATTTCCTAGTGAGGTTGAGGTCCAATAGAAATATTTCATACCTCAATTTTATGAGCATATGAAATATTTCTATCTGTAGTCAACTCTTTGATGATTGTATCACTATAAAACTCTCAAGTTTGTTTTGCCTCAACTCTTTCCATATACCCCAATTTTATGAGCCCATATAGTACTAAGTGTCAAACAATACCCATCAAACATTCGTGTAGATAGAGCATCAAGATGTCCTACGACTCATGGCCAACATAATGACGATTCTATCCAATGAATATCTCAATACTTGGTAGAGATCACAGCTTTCCAATACAAGACCACCCCATGACTCATGGCTAGTGATCAAGTGCGATAGTGGTCGTCATGTCTCTATCTTTGATGGTAGGCATGGAACGATAGGTCCTACCTAACTTATCCATTTTTGTTTGAAATTAAATTTCAAAAAAAATTCTTTTACTTAATTTTAGTAAATTAAGCGGGGTTTAATTTTATCCAAGACCTCATCTAATTTAAATTAGGTTGGTTATTTAATGCATGGCATCATAATATCATTGCGCAAGTATAAAAGAATTAAATAAAATCCTAAACAATAATCTAATACATACTTAAATAAATGGATGATCATGAACCAGTCTTATGCGGTCCATTCAAGCCAAAAATGGATCTAAGGTCAGTCTAAGGGTAAAAAAAAAAGGAATAGAACCTATTCTATTACATAATTATATCCCATACAAACATGGGCCTTATTTGCAATCTCCTTTTTGATTCTCTTTTATCTTCCAAAGAAAAAGAAAAACCTCAACATCTATTCTACTCTCTTTATAGAAAATAAAATAACTTACATAGATGGAATAAGAGACTCGCATGCCCCATTTTCAAATCCAAAATTATTTAATTAAACCAATTACATTGGTCCAATGCCTCATGATCATCTCATACATGCTCATAATTAACATCATCTATAATTATCAAAACATGTAAATTTACCAAGTTGTTAAATGCAATTTTTTACTTGGGATAATTTTAAATGTTTGAAAAATAAATTTTAATTGGAAAAATAATTTTTTTAGAAATTATTAAAATTAACATTTAATTTCAATATTTCAAAAATTAAAAGAAATATAATAAAAAATAGACCCGGAATGACACGACGAGCAGTATAGTTGTTGCCCGTCTGATGCGGGTGCGCCGCTGTCTTTTTTTTTCTTCAAATTTTCAAATTTAAACAATTTAAATAAGAAATTATAATTATCCCAATTAAAAATTGCTGAAAATATGCAAAATCAAAATTTACATAATTAACATGAATTTAAATAATTTAAAATATGCATACATAAATCCAAAATTCACTGAATAAGCGAAATCGTAGCTCTGATACCACTATTGAGTTTGCTATAATCACAGCGGTATACGCAGTGGAAAATTAAAATTTTATCAAAGGTAAATTTAACCCATTTGATTCAAAAGCAATTTTAATGATCGTGCTTATTCAAGTGAATATATAAATAAATATTAAATTGGATTATACCTTCTATGTACTTCGGTTGTTGTAGGCAATAAATCAATCAATTGCTTATGTTAGACTATCAGAACTCGCAAAGATCCAAGTGTCTACCCTCTATCAAGTCCACAATATGGAAGAGCAACACTAATCAAAATGATTCGCTAGTATCCTTTTAATTGTTTACTAATCTAGAACTGAAGTAAATTTTCAAGAACAATAAAGATTGATTATTTAAGTTCTTGAAACAATAATATAAAGAGAATAAAAAGAAACTTATTTTCTTTCTCTTTCTTTCTTTTTTTTTTTTGGAGAGTAAAATAAAAGACTTTAAATAAAATAATTTTTGCTCAAATTTTCTGAATTAATTATGTAATTTTCATCCTTCATAAATATAGAGCTGAATATTTTAATTTCTTTCCAACTCTTGGAAAGTTTTTTAATTTTGAACTAGTTCAAAACCTTATATTGGAAGGATTCCTAATCTTCCAACAACTCTTCTATTTCTCTTTCTCCTATGTATGTGGATTTATTTGAAAGTACATTAATCATCAAAATTGTCCACATATATTCTTGATATTAATTTGAACTCTTCAAATAATATCAAGATAGATATATATCAAATATATATATACTAAAATTATATTTATATATAAATTAAACCTTAATGTCCAATTTTATCCCATAAAATCGGTCACTTTATTTATCTATATATAAATATCTTAATTAAATAAATCTTATTTATTTAGTTTATTCTCTTCATATTTTAATGGGCTTGTTAAGTGACCACATTAATTTTTGGGGTTGGATTCAAAAATCCACAAATTAATTTAATTCCAATTTAATCAATTCAATTGATTAATTTAATGTACTCCAACCTAATCAAATTAGGTTCAATTAAATAATTTAATTATTTATTTGAATAATTAAGTTAAGCTTTAAATTAAATAAAACCCATAATTAATTAATTAATCAATATTAATTAATTAATTTCCAACCATTGTATAAATCCGAAAATTAGAAATATTACTTTCCCATAAAGATGTGTGACCTTCTTAGGTTCACTACTAAACTAGTAGTTGGCTTGCAACATTTGTAACTTATGAATAACAATTATTCTAATTAATTAATTCAACTGGAATTAACTCCTTAATTCCGATAACCTCACTATCCATGAAAATACCTAGCAAGTAATCATAACAAACTAGACTTAGGTGAAATAGCGAGTAAACCTATTTCAGTTGTGAGTACCATACATATAAGGTCCTTTCGACAACTAATTTCTTGATTGAATCTAGGGCATAAATTATAAGTCAAAATTCTAAATGATTCAATAATTGTGATCCCATTTCAAGTTTTAATAATTCCTGATAAATCACAATTCATCCTGCCTTGGCCAAGGTCTTTGAATCATGAACTTGAAAACACAAGAGATTCCCTTGCTTAAAAAGACAAGTGTCAAATTATATGTTGGCTACTGACAAACCTCTATGCACACCAGTGCAATACCCAACATACCCCATTTGTGATTGTCAAGTAATCAAAAGATATATCAAAGTGTTGTAGGATGCACACAAGGCTACCATTGTGCCTCAAGTTTGAGGACTAGTCGTGTACTATTGCAACACATAAATTTTTATTTTGACAGACAAAGCCTCTAATTAAGAATTTCTTATGGGCCATGTTCAGTGTACTTGTTCCCTAACAAAAACCTACATATATGCACTTGTGTCTCTATGCTAATGCCAATGGAATATGACATGCTTGTCTCACGAGCATGCATCATATGTGCGAGTTTTACTGAACTATTTGATGTCCCATCTCAAAAAGCTCTCAACTCAAAATTTATTTAAGACCAAAGCCTTAGAGACATGTTCCATGATCGCTATCATATGCACGACCATGCCCCGTAGCTAAATTTGGTCTAGGGACTTTATCTAATATGCAGAAATAAGAGATGCAAGACATAAGATAAAGAGAATGCCTTTTTATTAATATAATTCCCAATAAGATTGTCTTTATAGGAGAAAAAGAGTATAATACACTCAATCTAATTGGGGCGTTGTGTATCCTACTCTAACACAAACTGCATATTTTGTTTCTAGGCGCCGTTTCTTCATGTTGGGGTGCCATTTGTTAGATTTTTATGTGAATTAGGTTATTTAAGAGTGTTTTTAGAAGAAAAATATAAATAGAAGATTTAGAATTCATTTTAGGGACTTTTGGTGCTTTTGAAACATAAAAAAGAGGCTAGAGAGCAAGAAAAATGCTTTAAGAATATGATTGAAGACATCAAATTCTTGGATACAGAGAAGATTTTCTTCTTTTGATTCTTGAGTTCCTTTTTTTCTTTCTTTTCTTCTTTCACCTATGAAGAAAAAATAATTTTTCTCTTTTATATGTGTGTTGGCCAAAAATTTGAGGAGTTAAAACTCCTTGAAATTTTTGGCTATATCCTTTTATAGTAGGGTTGAAAATTCCAAAAATTTCAAGAGTCCCACTCTCTTGGAATTTTCGACCTTTCTTTTATTGGTTGGATGATTTTTGGTTGATCATAAGATCTCCTAAAAATCTCCAACTCTATCTCTTATATCTTCCAAAAATATGTGGTGATATTTTATCTAATCTAATTAGATATTTTCAAGAATATCAAGTTCTTGGGACTCCATCTTATTCCAACAACTCTTGTGGGCTTGTTCAAATGGTTCACTTGAATTTGACTTGGACTCTTCATTAAATCCACCAATTAATCCAATTAATTGATTAAGCCCAAGTTTAATTAATTAATTCTATCTTGGCCATCTAATCAGATTAAGTCCGATTAAATGATCTAATTATTTAATTGAATAATTAATTTATTAATTAAATTAATTTATGGTATACATAATTAATTAATCCAATTAAATAATTACTTCACTCCACTTGGGCTTCTTAATCTTATTAGGTCCAATTAAATAATCTAATTATTTAATTTAATAATTATTTTAACTCCTTGAATTCATTTAAGCTCCAATTTTAAAATTTATTAATGGATCCAACCCTTTGGATCAATTCCTAAGTTAGAAATGTTTTATTCCAAATTGTGTGTGACCTTGTAGGTTCACAACTAAGCTAACAATGGGCTTGCAATAATTACAACTTATGAATAACAATTATTCCAATTAATTAATCCATTTGAAATTAACTCCTTAATTTCAAAAACCTCACAAGTCATGAACTACCTAGTCTTAGGTGAAATAGAAAGTGAACATATTTCAATTAAGAGTATCACACCCATAAGGTTCTTCCATCAACTAATCTCCCAATTGAGTGTAGGGTATGGATTATAAATCAAAATCCTAATTGACTTAATAACTGTAGTTCCATTTCAAGTTGCAATGAATCATGATGAATTATTAGAAAATTCCATGTAATATTCATCCCACTTAAACCAAGGACTTCTGAGTTATAAACTATGAAAACATATGAGATATCCTTTTAGTTTAATACTTAGATAGAAAATAATCTATTGTGTGATGAATTTCAAGGACAATCTCTTCTTAGGGATGCAGTTAATGTTTACTGAAAAGATGATGGTTGTTATAAGGACAAGCTTTTGAAGAAACTACCTTTGGCCTTGGTAAATCAGATATGTGCAGTGTCGTTTAATAGGGATCTCCCTGATCATGCATTTTAGAGGATTATATCTCATGGAAAGTTTTCCATGAAATGTACATGGGAAAATTTAATAGATGGACAACCAAGATAACAACTTCATAGGGCCATTTGGAATTGCATCCTTACCCCTATAATGTTAACATTTGTTTGGAGGCTCTTACATAACTGGATCCCGATTGATAGAATGATGGAAGAGAGTGGATTCCATTTTGTCATCTAGATGCTAATGTTGTGCTGCTACTAAAACTTTTTAGCATCTTTTTCTTCAAAGCAATATGACCAAGAGAATTTGGTCATTTTTCCAAGATCTTTCCACATTGGAGCCCCAGTTACCAATCAAATGATACCTGCTACTAAATTTTGGAGGTCTTCTACTAGTAATTAAAGTGCTAATCATATTTACAATATGTTATCACTATTGATTTTGTGGTTCATTTGGAGAGAATGTAATTGTTACATATATAGAGATATGATTTTAATTAATTGGCAATTTATGGTAAAAATATCTTAAGATGTTTGTCATGGAAATAAATTCTCTTGATTCATTTATTTTAAAATGGACTTATCCTTTTTTGATAAAGGTGAATCCTAATAGATTTGGAAGATAAGTGAAGAGCCCAAATATTTAAGAATTCATATCTTGAAGATCTTATTGTTAGAAGAGAAACTTATATTATAATATTCTGATTAATTAAGAAAAGATTTTATAGGTATTTTTCTATTTATGCTAGTTGTTTTTGGCATTTATTTTTCACAGTTTTTATAGAGAAATTCAGATGTTTAGATACAAGATGGCATCAAATAAAGAAGGAGTTTTTAATTTTTTTTAAGTCCTATCTTTGTATTGTGTAAATCATCTTCTAATAGTAGATTATTTTTTTCTCTGGACGTAGCCTCATGCATATAGAGTACTTTTTTACTTGAAGTACGTTAAAAATTACTGAGTTAATTTTTAATTTTCTGTTGCGTGTTTAATAGTATGATGCAACAATAAATTGAACAAAAGTTTCTGAAAATTGACTAACAGTAATATATTGTGTTGCAAGTTGAATTGTATGTTACAACACAGACTTGAACATACAAATTTGAATAATTAACTCCAATATTATAGCAACAGATTCTATTAATTGGTATCAAGAGCAGGTCACTAAACTAACTTAGTGAGATTTTGGGATTTCTCTGGAAATGAACTACTTACAAGAAGGAGCTTCAATTTCATGACCTCCATTGTTGGACAGATCAAACTATGCCTACTGAAAAGCTAGGATGAGAGCATTCATTAAGTCTCTAGATGAAAAGGCATGGAAATTAGTCTTGAACGGATAGAAACATCTAACTACTAAGGATGTAAGCAAAAACATAATCCTCAAACCTGAAGACTAATGGACTACTGTCAAGGATCAACTGGCCAATGATAACTCCAAAACTTTGAACTTAATCTTCAGTGCAGTCAACAAAAATCAGTTTAAGCTCATTTCAAAGTGTGAATTCGCCAAGGAGGCATGGGACATCCTACACGTAGCATTTGAAGGAACTTCATCAATTCATATGTCAAAACTATAAATGCCAGCCTTAAGATTTGAGGACCTTAGGATGCTTGAAAGTGAAACCATAGTCAACTTTAATGGTAAATTGTGCGATATAGGTAATGCAGCATATGCTTTTGGTGAAAAATACTCAGATATCAAACTTGTGAGAAAAACTTTA
>CM033109.1:13774233-13860523 GCA_019321725.1 Paulownia fortunei | reverse complement strand
TCCCTCAATCCACACCGTCCATGCTTCCCCCATCAACGGCTACCACCACACCTCACCCCATACATATTCGCACATAAAGCTGTGGCATCTCACTCATTTTCCTCATATTTTCTTCCCAAAAGATACAAAATCAAATTAAAAATGTTGCTCAGATCATTCCCTACAGCAAATCCCTTTCTTCATTCTCTTTCTCCTCGTCTCAACCTCCGCGGCAGTGGCGGCGGCGCTCTGCCTCTGCGTCGCCGGAACGGCGGCAGTCTCGTAATAAACGCGACTAATGAAGCCAACAATCGGGCCATTCTCAACGCCGTTTTTGAGCCGTTCGAAGAAGTGAAGAGGGAGCTCCTCCTCGTTCCCACTCTTCCCCAAGCCTCCCTCGCTCGCCATAACTTCCCTAACCCCTGTGAAGCCGCCATCAACGATCAGATCAAGTACATTCCGAGTTTTTTATTTTCATTTCCTAACATATTATTACATATATATGTACGATGTCTGGGTTATTTGTTTGTTTGATTTTCCCTGTAAGGCACATCCTTTTTTTCGAGTTTCATTTCAGCCCAACCGTTAGAAATTCATTTAAGAATTAATAAACAATACTATATTCAGTTTAGGAAGGAACCGAGGCTTTTCTCATATACGTACACACACACATATATATATATATTAATATATATTTGTATTGATTTTTAATTAAGTCGTTTATGTTTAGTTGGTTGTTTTTATTAGTTATATTTAATATTTTGAATATCAAGCATATTACAGATACACTAAAATATTAAATGCTTGGCCATTCAGTACCTATACTACAACTCATTTTTTTTTCTTTTTTATTTCTTATGTTGAAGTTATTTTTTATTTTTTTTTGTTTTGTGAGATATCTGTTTTATTTAATCAAGCATTTATAAAGTTTTTTATTTCAGGATTTTTCTTGGTTTTATTTTTTCCTCTATCATTCGGGTTTCAGTGCAGGATCTAGGAAGCTAACAGTTTAGCAAGGCACTAAGGCTAATCTCTGTTCTCTTTTTCATTTTCATTCGTTTTTTGGCACCTAAAGAACTTAATGTTACTCTCTCTTGCTATTATATATTAAACATAAACATGTATTTAATTATTAAACTCCAATACCTAGCTAATCTGTTTGCTTTGTCAGCGTGGAATATAATGTATCATATGTATATCACGCAATGTACGCCTACTTCGACAGGGACAATGTTGCTCTTAAGGGGCTCGCCAAGTAATTTTCTCAAAGCTAAACATGGTTTTCTCATTATGCTGTTCATTTACTTTTATCACTTTTATGTACATTTTGTTACAAGTTCTTTGTCCTGAACAGGTTTTTCAAGGAAGCTAGTGCAGAAGAAAGGGAGCACGCAGAGAAATTTATGGAATATCAGGTGATTTTCTGTGTATCTTGCAAAGGTTGTTTGCTCTATTTCAGCTTTGATGCAATTCTTTATAGCTCTTTTTGCTCTAATGATGTGTAGAATAAGAGAGGTGGAAACGTTAAGCTTCAGTCGATGATGATGCCAATATCTGATTATGATCACCTCGAGAAAGGAGATGCATTGTATGGTAAGTTGACAACCTATTTCTACAATGTTTCCTTTAGCAGTTTATTCCCAAGATTGTCATTATAATAGTTTTGTGTTTTTATCAGACTTGATTGACAAGGAATTGAGCTTGCTTCTATCTGTCATTAACAGACTGTTTCATGTTAATGTTTCTATCTGAATTATTATTCATTGAAGTCATGGTTGTTATTTTCCTGCACATAAACGTGTAAAGATATCAAATAGGTAAACTGGCGGCTTTAAATTCCTTCTTGAACATTAATGTGATGCAAACTCAAGAACGCTCGCACTATTAAATTCATAGTTTGTTGATGTCAACTGTCTCTCATTCTTTCATTCCTACTTACAATAGACTTTCTGCTTCATGCTAAGGTGTCCCAAGTCCCTGGCATTCTTGAGTTATGTTCCTTTGTCTATTCTCATTCTTATGACTTACCTTGATTAATTCAACCAAGTATCTAGATTAGAAGTGGCGCCAGTGTTATCCTTTTTTTCGAAAGATATAATTATTATATTTTCATTGAAGCTAGTGTTGCTATTGGTGTCTGCTGGATTCCTATATTCATTTGTTATGTCAGTAAGCTGTATTGACAGAAACAAGGGCTATTCTAGATATATTGTTCCTGAAATATCTCGTCTAATTCAGGAATATAAGTTTTACATTTATACATAGTTTTGGGAGCTATGAGAACGCAGTTGAACGCAAACAGATTGTAATGCCTATAATTCTAACTTGCTTGCCATATCAATTTCAGCTATGGAGCTTGCTTTATCCCTGGAAAAGTTGACAAATGAAAAACTTCTGAATCTACAGAGGGTACATTGCTTCATCTTTCCACCATAAAAAAGATTTTCTTTATTGTTCCCTTTGTCTACAGAGGCTACTTGCCTGGACCTTATACCTAGTGAATTTTGTTAATTGTGTTGTCCCACAATGTACATATTCATCTATTGTTGAAGCTGCAATAGTGATAGCTTCTCTCAAATAATGGATAGGTAGCTGATGAGAACAGTGATGCTCAGCTTGCAGATTTCGTGGAGAGTGAATTTTTGGTAGAGCAGGTGAAGTCATTTTCTCATCTTATTGCAGGTTTTGAGATGACTCATTTCACTATTCTAACATTACATCTGTTTTATAATCAATATTGGCAAAATTCAGGTTGAATCCATCAAGAAGATATCTGAATATGTTGCTCAGTTGAGAAGGGTTGGCAGAGGCCATGGTATTGTTGACTTCTATGCCTGTTTGATTTCCAATTGTTTGGCTGTCATCATGTTTATGACTTAACAGTAGCATCATTTTCTTAACTGTTACTTGTGATCATTATTTCCAGGTGTCTGGCACTTTGATCAGATTCTCGTAGCTGACACCGTAGCAGCATGAGAAAGTTATTTGCTAATGCTTCCATCTACTCACTGTTCTTGCATCAGATGCAATTATACAGAGGAAATTTCGTGGAATTACAGTTAGGCTGAATCTAGGCAGAGCCATTTAACGCTTGAATAAGAATGAAGAAGTTGAGGAATATTTTTTCTTTCTAAATTTAGGTTTGCAATTGCCACATTTTACAAATTGGTTCAGATTTAATGACATGGTGCTTGCTCATTCTCCTCTCTCATTGTGTCACAGGTGTTTTTGCATATTAGGGTAGAATTATTTGGGCTTTCTGGCTAGTTGCTGTTGCAATGATTCAATACACGTATTATTTTATCATTTTGTTAACTGTTTTTTAGTTCTCCTTTCCTTTCTCTAGCTTTTAGTCTGTTTCGTGCTTTCTGCTTCTGAGTTTCAATATGTGAAGAGAGTTAAGTTATCTTCTTCCCTTCTCTGGGACATAACCAACAAGCTAGAGGTTCTTGAGGGAAAGTTTTAAGTTTTAACCAGGCCCTGAGTATTTTTTAATTGGGACATTTTATGCCACTTATGTAGGTAGTATTGAGATCGGTATGTGAGCTCTTGGATGTATACGATGATAAGTGAGATGTTAGTATCATTACGTGTAATCTAATTCTTAATATATTTTTTTCATTTGGATAACATTCAAGTTGTGGCATTTATGAATGGATGAACTATTCAAATGAGTGGCATGTTATGAACTTCTTTTTTATATATGAAGAGATGGAAGGAAATATTATGTCATTCATTTGGGTAGTGCATAAATAAGTTGGATCATGCATATAAGAATGTTATAAGGTAAAATTGTCAGATATCATATTTGGCAATGAGTTCTGGTAAATTTTAGATAAAACCAGACCCATTACAAACATGCCTCACCTGGAGTGGATTTTGGGGGTGAACCCATTTAGGGTGGGCAATGAGTTTTAATTTTTCAAAACTCAGGTGGATTCAGGGAGGCGAACAGGTGCTATTGAACGAGCCACAGACTGATGTCATATGATTTTTCTTTTTAAATATAAATAGTATTTGCCCATGTGGGGTTTCCTTTAGCTTTCCGCTTCTCTGTAATCACCACCTCTTTGTAACACCTCTGTCTTTCAATCTCTCTATCTTATTTACTCTCTCCTACCGGCCACAACCTTGGTTTTCCATAATGAAGCTTGTGTCATTTGGCTGCTTATCGGAAAAGATTATGAAGACGTTGGTGCCGAGGGCAAGAAACAACTGCTATTTGTTTCTCAGATGCATTTTTCTAAGATGAATGTTTCTTCTTGTCATAAATCTATTTTTATTTTTTAATTCTGATTTTAATGTTTTTTATTCTTATGCTTTTTCTCCATTCTTTGTTTGTGTCAGTCTGAATGAATTTCTATTCATTTTCTCTAATAAAAAGAGTGATTGTTTTCTGTTGCTATTTGGTGTATATTCAAATTTGCAAGATTGGCCCTTTGTTAACGATCTTAGTGGGTTGGATTCGTCGAATTTTAGGTTTATGATGGATCTTAAATCAAGGTTGGGTGAGACAAGTATTGGGTCCAACTTTCCTTTAAAAGAGCCGGGTATAGAGTTTGGTTAAATTCATTTCAAACCTACTTGATCATCTCTAATCATATTTTAATTATTAATTTGCAAGTCTATAATTAGGGTTGTTCTCAATAAATGAACCATGAAGTGGGACTTTAATTATACTTTTACATTATTGATACAATTTTTAGTTAGGAATTATGATGGAAACACTAACTCAAAATCTCCTTTAGGAAATTTTAATTGTGAGAGTAAAAACTTTATAATTCTTTATCTTTTGGCAATAAAACCAATGAAAATATGTCCATCTTTCTTATCTAAAGAAAAAGGGACGGAATAAAACAGAAAATGCTAATACACTTTAATATTGTCAATGTATTTTTCTCTTTTTTCATTTATTTCTCTCACATGCACGTATGGGAATTATGCAATGTACATATTGTAAATGAAAAACATACAAAAACCGTTAAATTGGGCGTAGTATGGAGCCAATAGTATTATCATGATTCAACAATAAGATGAAACTTGTAATTGGATTATATTCTAAGTTTGCATTTCTCTTGGATCTTTTGACTCACAAGAATCATGAGGGCATAAGCAAAGAAAATCACTTGTGAGTAGCTTTTTGATTCTAATGTATGTAGCGTGCTTAGTCTATTGAGATCAAATGTGTTCATTTACAACCATATTTTGGTTTTGCCACAATTAACCAACAAAGAGGCTTTTTTAATCTCTATCCACCAAAAGTGCCATTTTACGGTCGTCCCACCCTGTTTATTGCTAGCAATTGAATTATAAAAGGAAGGTATTCTTTCACCATATATCCTTGTTTAGTTTAATAATATTGAATAGATTGAATGTGTAATTTACAAAAGTAAAAAGTTGTTGAAAATATATGACAAAGATAAAGATCAAACAAGGACTGGTCCATAATTGACCCCCAAATTCACCATTTAACATTTTATCTTTTAAAAGTAACTTAAAAATATATTCATTATAATACTTTGCCCTACAATAATATATTTAGTCAAATTATACCAGAATGCTCTTTGTCAACTGTTGTCTTATGACTTTTCCCCTTTTCGTACTCTAAAGCCAAGCAAAAGATTTTGTACTATTTTTTTCTATTACTATTAATGGTAAATGTATAACAAATTATGGTACTTTTACTATAAAAAGTGTCTACTGTAACAAGAGAAGCATGCTAGTTGTTTGTAGATGACAATGACACAGAACACAGTATTTATATAGTTAATAGTAGTTAAAATTCAGTACTGAATGACGCAATTGATACTATTTTCAATTACTATTGGCAATCACTTATTTTATTTTTTGTGTGACAAATAACACTCTTTGCAACAAAACTACCACAATTTGTCGTACTTTTATAATTGACAGTAATATAAAGATATTATAAAGCTTTTTATTTGACTTTTGTATAAGACTAGTGTTTGACGAGCGAATTAGTAACATGCTTTTATGATCTTGTAAAGATAATCTTATTTATATTTTTTATTAATAAAAGACACTTCTTTATCTTTAATTATTTTATCAATTAGATAAACTTCATAAATCATATATATTTACGTGGTATGATTGTGCATATGATAGCGATCATGAAATATACCTCTATGACTTTTAATTTTAAACACGTTTCGAGACTAGGGTTCATTGAGATGGGACATCGGTAAGTCTAATGGACTTAATACACGATTTATGCTCAAAAGGAGGATGTCTCATTCTATAAATATTGGTACTGTGATGGTAGTGCACATATGTGGGTGCTTATTAGGGAACAAGTACATCGAAACAGACCCATGAATTTTTTTGAAAATATTGTTTGTCAAATGAGAATTTTCTAGTTATGAGAGTGTAAGACTTGAGGCGTCATACTAGTCTTATGCACGATATCATATACTTTGATATATTTTCTGATTGTATGACAATCATAAGAGGTTTACATTTGATATATAGTCTTTGTGTATGGAGGTTAATGAATGGCCAACAAAATATCTATCACCTAGCTATTAGAATATGTGAATCTTCTATGTTTTCATAATCCTTAGTCTTGAAGAACTTGGCCAAGGCAAGATGAATAGTTGATGTGGGGTTTTCCTATGATTCATCTAAATATCAATGTAACTTAAAATTGAATCATAGTTATTAAATCAAATTAGGGTTTTGACTATTAATTTATACCCTAAACTTAATCGGGAGATTAGTTGATGGAAAAAATATATTTGCATGGTACTCGTAACCGAAATAGGTTCGTTTGCTATTCACCTAAAACTAAATAGTCATAATGCACAACTAGGTGCTTCTCATGACTTGTGAGGTTCTTGAATTAAGTAGTTAATTTCAAACCGATTAATTAGTTAGATTAATTAATTAAAATATTAATTTATTCACTAAGTTGCAAAAGTTGTTAGCCCACTGTTAGTTTAGTTGTGAACATAAAGGGTCACACATAAATCAATCGAGATAATCTACTTCTAATCTAGAATATGATCCAAAGGGTTGGATTAAGTTAATTAACTTAGCTAGAATTAATATAAAGAGTTAAATTAATTCATCCAATTAAGTAATATAATTATTTAATTTGACCTAATTAATATTAGGGGTTCATGGGAGTTTTTTAATTAATCTATTGGATTAATTAAATAAATAGACTTAAAATAATTTAACTAACTAAATAATATATTTATTTAATTAGACCTAATTTAATTAGGGAGCCTTTATAGAATTAATTAATTAATTGATTGGATCAATTAATTAAATTAAACTTGATTAATTTATAAAGATTAACTAATTAGACTTTAATATTTAATTAGAATTCAAACCCATGGGGTTAAAGGGCCATTAGGAGTATTTGATTAAAGAATCAAAGAATTCTTATCTTGGATGGAAAGAAAGACACTAGATAGATATGGAAGGATTTCGTTTCTTAATTGGATTAGGGCAACACAAGGGTGTACAAATATACATCACAGGGGATGAATTTAAGAGTGCTCTTGGAAGCTAAAAATCGACCCCCTCTCTTTCTTCTCTCTTTTGTTTTTGTTTTCTTCACATGTTAAAAAGTCTTTCCATCAATAAAAGTTCCATAACTTCTTGTATCAATTTAATTCTTTAACCATAAGTTGATTATAGAATTCAATTGACTCCCAAATTAGATTAGAAATAATGAGATTGAATTCACTAGCAAGGATTCAAGACTTGTGGATTTTTTGTAGTGTGGATACCATTAAGAGGGGATACACTTGCAGCCCTTAACGAATATGTTTCGCAAAATTGCGGGATGACATGTGTAGTGGGAATTTAAGATTTTTCAATAATTGAAATAAGACCTACGTCATATGTATAAAAGATAATCCCAGATATAATGGGATTTTTTATTTGCCTTTCTGATTGTTTGCTTAATAAAATTAAACGACTCAGTTTCACAAGATTATACCTTTCAAGCAATTTGGTTGGTGAAGGGTATGAAGGAATTCAAATTCCTCAAGCTCCATACAAACTTCTTCATTGGATCTTCCAAAAAGATTAACCAAGAACTCCAACTGTAGTTCATCCAAAGGTATCCACACCTCGAACAAATCCACAAGCACTAAATCCTTGCTATTGAATATAGTCTTCTTGTTTCCAGTCTATTTTTTGGAGTGAAGAATAATTCTTAAATCAACAAGTGAGTAGAAGAATTGATCTTTTATCAAAAAAGGATGGAACCTTTTTAATGGAATGTTTTTTTCGTGTAGAAGAAAAATAAAACACAAGAGATGGAGAGAGAGAGAGGTGATGGCCAAAATTTGATGTGCAAGCTTCATAAATTTTAGCCCCTTGTATATTTATATACATAAGGTGGTCTTGACCTAATCTCATTAGGTCTGCAACTATTTCCTTCCTTATCCTCATTCCTTTCCTAATCCAATTAGGAAAAATTCTCATTCCTTATCTTTTACTTCTTTTTTTCTCTCCAAGACAAAGATTATTCTATCTTTTAATAGGAGTCTTCAACTCAAGTAATTAAGAATCTTAATGGGCCTCTAACCTTGTGGGCTTGGACTCTAATTAATTATTAAAATTTAATTAATTAATTTTTATTAATTAATAAAAGTCCAATAGAATTAATTGAGCAAATTAATTAATTAATTGATTCCATAATAGGACACCTAATCAAATTAGGCCCATTATAACAATCTTATTATTTTAATTAGTTAAATTAATTTAAACCTAGATAATTAATTAATTTAATCAATTAATTAACTTACTCTCATGAGCCCTTAATCTTTATTAGGTCCACTTAAAAAATTGTATTTTTTAATTAGATGAATTAATTTAACTTCTTAAATTAATTTTATCTCAAATTAAGTTCACAACTAAGCTAGCAGTGGGCTTGTAGCTTTTACAACTTAAGAATAAATTAATATTTTATTTAATTAATTAACTCGCTAGGAATTAACTTCTTAATTCCAAGAGAAGCACCTACCAGTACATCTTGACTACCTAGTCTTAGGTGAATAGTAAGTGAACATTTTCTATTAAGAGTACCATGCAAATACGATCATTCCATCAACTAATCTCTCAATTAAGTCTAGAGTATGGATTATTAGTTGAAACACTATTATAAAAATAACTCTGATTCCATTTCAAGTTACATTGATCCTTTGATGAATCACTAGAAAACCCCACATCTTGTATTCATCTTTCCTTAGCCATTTCAAGGTTTTTAGGATCAAGGACTATGAAAATATAGGAAATTCACCTATTCAACCAGATAGGTGATGGATCTTTTGTTGGCCACACATTAAAACCATACACGAAGATCATATACCCAACGTAAACACCTTATGATTTTCATGGAATCGAGAAATCCATCAAAATGCATGATGTCATGCACAAGGCCACCATGGTGCCTCAAGTTTTAGAACCGGTTAATTCATTATCGTAGCTAGAAAATTCTCATTCGACGAATAATATCTCCAATTGAGAATTTTTTGTGGGTAATTCGGTATAATCGTTCCCTAACAAGGACCCATATATATGTACTAGCATTCCTATACCAATGTCTATGGAATATGGTATTCTCTTTTCGAGTCTACTTTGTGTGTGCAAGTATATTTGGCTTATCGATGTCCCATCTCAATGAACCCCTGACCTGGAACATGTTTAAGATCAAAATCATAGAGGCATGTTCCTAGATCGCCATCATATGTGCGACCATGCCCCGTAGCTATTTATAATCTAGGGACTTGATATAATTGACAAAACTAATAAAGATAAAGAAAATGCCTTTGCTTTGATAAAAAAAATAAATAAGATTATTTTTAAAAGAGTATAAAAGTTCGCCACTAATGGCTCACCGAGTATTACTCTAGCAATCTCTCATTTGCCCTACAGTCAATTGCCCATGTACTTAAGACCCATCTTCTCAAAATGTCCTTTAAATACTCTCCAAGTTAAGGGCTTTATCAGTAGATCTACTATATTTTCTATCGAGGACTCTCGCTCTACTCGAACATTGTCTTTATCAATGATATCTTAGATCAAATAGTATCACCTCATAATGTGCTTGGATCTTTGATAAGATCTTGGCTCATTTGCTTGTACAAAAATAATGTTGTTATCATAGTAGACCGTAATTAGATCATTTATATTGTTTGAGTTCATAAATGAATCTCTCAAGTTTGCAAACCTTTTGCTCACTTCTATTGGATATGAAGCCCTCTAGTTGCCACATATATATCTCTTCCTCAATATTTTCATTAAAGAAGGCGATCTTCACATCCATTTGCCATATCTCATAGTTATAATATGCTAATATTGCAAGTAATATTTGAATAGATTTCTGGAGAAAAGGTTTCCACATAGTCAGCTCCTTATCTTTGAGTATAAACCTTTGCAACCAATTGTGCCTTATAGGCCACTATCTCTCCATCTACTCCAAACTTCTTCTTATAGACCTATTTGTAGCTAATGGGTATAATACACTATGGTGGGTCTGCCAAGGTTCATACCTTGTTGGAATACATGGAGTTCAATTTGAATGGTCTCCTTCAACCTTCACGAATCGATGTCAGACATCGCTTCTGCATAATTCGTTAGATCACTATCCAAAGAATGTTCCTCGTTGTTGTTCTTCAATAAAAGACCTATTTCTTAGGTGGCCTTGAGATCCTAATAGATCTCCTAGGAGGCTGTATGATAGAAGTATTAATTATAGGTAGTTCTGGTACTACTGTCTCTCGTAATATGTTTTGTGATTCTAGAATTTCTTTAAGTTTTACAACCTCGCCTTTTCTATCTAATAGAAACTCTTTTTTAAGGAAGGTGACATTTCTTAAAACAAACGCCTTTTGTTTTGAGGGATTATAGAAATAGTATCCAACAGATCCCTTTAGGTACCCCACAAACTTACATAAGGTGGATCTAGCATCCAACTTACCTTGTACTAGCTACTTCATGTAAGTAGGGCAACCCCGCACCTTAAGATATTTGTAAGAAGGGGTCTTGCCACACCACATCTCATATAATGTTTTGGTCACCAACTTACTTGGTACTTTTTTAAATAGAAATACTGCCGACTCCAGAGCATAGCCCCAGAATGAAAGAGAAATCCCAGTGAAACTCATCATAGACCAAACTATGTCCAATAGTGTTATGTTCCTATGCTCAGGAACCCTATTTTGCTATGGAGTTGCATACAGAGTTTGATGCGAGAGAATCTCATTCTCTCTTAGATAATCAAGAAATTTTGAGCTTAAGTACTCGATTTCTCGATCAGATTGAAGAGTCTTAATACTTTTCCTAGTTTGTTTCTCCACTTTATGCTTAAAGTCTTTGAGCCTTCTAAAAACTTTAGACTTGTAACTCAAACGATACACATACCCATACCTAGAGTAATCATTGGTAAAGATAATGAAATAGTGATAGTTTCCTCAGGAACTAATACTTAATAGCCCTCATACATCTGTATAGATCAAATCTAAAGGATTTGTAACATGCTTTACTTGTCCAACAAATGGTGACTTGGTCATCTTTCCCTTTAGGCAAGATTCATATGTTGGCATTGCTCGCTCATCCTTAAGGTCAAGAAATTATGCTAACTTATCGATTCTCTTCTTAGAAACATGACCTAGTCTTGCAGGTCAAGAAGGTTCTCTACAACTCTTTGTAGAATGTGTAATGGGAGATGCTTCCAAAATTTTGTGGGAGTTGTTTCTACAACTATTGTAGAAACTCTCATTTACAAATTCTTAACCTCCTAAATTCAAGAACCATTGCTAAATTTCAAGAGCAATCTGGATAGATTAGCGCTTAGTGATGTTTATTGGTGTCAGGAATAGTTTTAGTGCAACTAAAAGTGATAATAATTATCCTAAGTGAGGCAGAGAACTAAGCATAAATTCAACAATTTATTCATTTATAGTAAGATCTTTAATCTTAAATATCTATCACTATTTTATTAAAATCCCATCACCCTCTAGATAGATATTCTGAAAATCATATTTTCTAGTGGGCTTGAAATTGAATTAGCTTTATTATACACCCCAATTTTATGGCCTATATGATATAACTAAAAGGTAGCTAACACATTAGCAATTTTATCCCTATAACTAAAAGGTAGCTAACACATTAGCAATTTTATCCCTATGCAACCCTTAAACTATTTTGCCTCACCACTTCCCATACACCCCAATTTTATGAGCCCATATCGTACTAAGTGTCAAACATTTTCCATCAAATATCTATGTGAGTAAGACAACTAAAGTAAGTCCTACAACTCGGGGCCAAAACCCTTAGCCATCCTACCCTATGGGCATCTCCATGCTAGTAGCAGTCATAACTATTACTTGCACCTAGCATATCCCATGACTCGTAGGTAACAAACTAAACGTAACAGCGTTTCACAAGCCAACTACTTTTGATGGAAGGTTTGGACAATTGGGCACAACCCAATATTGTCCATTTACGCTTGATATAGAATTTACTTAAAAATTCTTTAAACTTAGAACATTTCTAAGTGAGGTTTCTATTTTACCAGACCTCATCATTTTATTATGTTGTTTATTTAATATTGTACTATTCATAAGATTGCAAGTATAATCATAGGAAAGCATTAAATAAACTTATATATGTATCTAACATACATACATAATGGGATGATCAGCAGCCTTTATCTTATGCGATCCACTTGAGCCTAAGTGGATCTATGGTCAATCTAAATGTAATAATTAAAATGATAATAAATGTTATCTATTACATGAATGTATCAGGCATATATTCATAGGCCTTGAATCCTTGCTTTTCTCCCTTTACTCCTTCTTGTCTACCAAAAACAAAAGAAGATCACCCTTATGGGCATAGCACATCAGTAAGATGGTTGGATGTTAACAAGGAGTATCAGGGTTTAAATCCTGGTGGATACACAGGCCTTGGCGCACCTGTGTTGTCCTTCTGGGGGTCCTTACCGCACAACATAAAGGGGTATTTTTTGGGAGGGTTGACCGTAATTCGAAGGTCCTGCTCCAACCATCTATAGGTTGTGACTGCATCCGATTTACCCTGAGGGCGAACTAGAAGGGAAGGTCGACCTCTCCTAGGATTAGTCAGGCGAAGCCTGCAACTTAGGTTATAAAAAAAAGTCTCACCTTCCTATTTCTACTCTCATTACAATTGTTATTCGTAACAAAAAAAATTGGAATTTCTTCCAAGAGAAGGTACAATGGAAGGAGATAGAATTTATATTCATAGCAATGGAATGAGACGAATATAGAGAGATGACGAGACTCAAATGCCTTATTTTAAACAAAAACCCAAAAGCATTAAAACCATCACATAGCATTTAACTAGTCCAGGTTCCATGATCACCCTTCCCATAAATTTCAAATTCAATCATCACATGATACAAGTTTAAACCATGTAAATTATAAATTTACTAGTTATTTAAAATTAACTTCTTTCTAGTTTGGGAATTAATTCACGATTTTTCACAAAAAATTATTTTTAAAATTTTTAAAAATTAACAACTAATTTAAAAAATCCAAAAATCATAATTTCTGCTCAAAACATTGCCAACCAGGTGTCTAAGTACCCTGCACGATGCTTAGTCAACGTACCTTCTATCCTCTGCGGTGCCACGATGCTGTGACGTAAGATTTATTTATTTTTATTTCATGTGATACAATTTTAAACATTTTAAAATCATGCAAAAAATTCCAGAATTTCAATTCCCAAAACAGAATCGCAATTTAAACATAATTTTCAACATATGAAAATTCACATACATTTTTGTGAAATAATAAGAACACATTAACCTAGGCTCTGATACTACTGATGGGTTCACAAAATCATGTATAACATGCACAATGGAAATTTAAAAAATTTCAGTAATTGAAATAAGACATACATCATATGTGTGCTACAACTTTAAGGTTACAAATTCAAGTGTAAGTTGTGTCAAATAATAAATTTCTCGGGAGTCCAAAATTGATCCATAGGGAAGTTGTTTGAAATTTTTGGATTTATATTTCTTAAAAGAAGAGCTGAATGTGGTTTAGATTATAAAGAAAAATTTATGCTATAACTAAGAAATCAAAGTAATGAAAGTATTAAGGATTAAAAATCCGCTCTTGAGTTTTGGATACATGAACAATTATTTATTATTTTTCTACCTTTTTTAAATGCCACTATTGGAATCCATACATAATGAAGGTTCTAATAGGAAGATGTTATCAAATACCTTCCTTAGAATATTGAGAAAAATTTTGAATTTGTCTTTTCGAAGCATTAATTTTATGAGTTGGAAAGAACATTTTCAAAAATTCAGCTTGCATTTCTTCCCAAATGCCAATTGACCTAGGTTTTAAAGAATTAAACCATGTTTTTTATTTATCTTTTAAAGAAAAAGAAAATAATTTGAGCTTAACAATCTCATTTGTACAAGTTTGGTTATCAAAAGTGGCACATACTTCATCAAATTCGTTTAAATGCAAGTAAAGGCTTTCAGAGTCTAAACTATGGAAATTAGGAAGTAAAATGATCATACTTGGTTTGAATCAAAGTTATTTGCATTGAGAGAATAAATGAAATAAGAATGAGAAGAATTTTGAGAAGGTTACAAGTAATAACGCATGGTACGTACCTGTTGATTCTCATTTTCATCCTGGATACTTTTATTTTCAGCAATGGTGGAAGTGTGCAGAGGTGATTTTAACAAGTTTTCAAATAAAGTTTCAAAATTATTTCTAACTAAACGCCGAGAATTATGACTATGATAACATATAACCATATATCCGTAAAGAAAATAAACAAACTATATTTACAAAAGAAAAATATTAACAAACCTGAATACTTACCTTGTCTTTCCCGGCAACGGTGCCAAAAACTTGCTACAACTTTAAGGTTTCAAACCCAAGTGCAGGTTGTATTAAGTAATAAATTTCTTATGAGTCCAAGGTCGATCCACAGAGAAGTTGCTTGAAGAATTTAGGATTATAATTCTAAAAAAATGGGATTTATGTGATTCAAAATATATAAAAAATTAATGTATATTGTAACTAAAGAAAAACCAAAGTAATAAAAGTACTGAGGATTAGGGATCCACTCTTGAGTTTTGGATGGATAAATGATTATTTATTCTTTTTACCTCTCTTAATTGCCACCATTGGAATCCATACATAATGAAGGTTCTAATAGGAAGATATTATCAAATACCTCATACAATAAGGTAATCATGATATTGTCTTACTATTTGTAAATTATCTCTTAACACCAACACTTATTTATGGGATCAAGCATTTATGCACACATTTGTCAATAATAAATCAAGATTTCACATTAGTAATTGGTGGGGTAGAACCATAAAATAAGCTAAATGAACCCAAGTATTTGTTATGTCATTGGAGATACATAAATCAAGAATCACCATAAAAAGTAGGGTTTAGATCAAAACTCAAAACAATAATACAACATACATAAATATTTTCTACCCTTATAACCATTCTTCTTCCTTCATCAAGAGGTTCAACCTTTTTCCTCACCAAAATGAAATTTAGAAAGACATAATAAAAATAAGAAAGACTAAAAATAGAAGAGAGAAACTAGAAAATGCATTTCTATGACTACTAGAAAACTTACATTACTAGAAAACATACATTACTACTAGAAAACTTAGCTTAAAGAAACCCTCTACCCCCTCCCCCTCCTCCCTTACAAGCTTAATACATAGCCTATTTATAGTGCTTGGAGTATACTACAGGCCAAACAAATAATGGAGGAGTTAATCAAGTGGTATGCTAGTTGCCAAGAGTTGGTAAATTGTTACACAAAGTCCTCAAAATTCTCATCTACCCAATTGAATTGCATTTTTAGGTCAGATATAGCTAGATTTTGATAATAAGTAAAAAGAACAAAAGTTGTCAATCTTTTGGTGCTAATATATTTTCATATATCATTTGTCAAATTTGGTTGTCGGATGAGAGAGATATTGTTAAATTAATAAATCATGTCCAAGAGTCATCCTTTAACTACAGCAGCACATTACATCATATGTTTTCACCATTTTGACATATTTTCTCACTATCTTATCTTCTGAAAACTGTTTATTTACCTCTTTTGTATAACATATCCAAATTTAAGATCAAAATCAATTTGGAGTTAAGAGATATGACTCAATTGGTCAAATAAGTCAATACAAGGCTGAACTTTGATCCAAATATTTGGTGATCCATTATGTGCAACCACTTGATTGAATTTTCTGCTATAATCAAGACTAAATTTGACTAAGATTCCAACAGAAAAGTTGTAGTCCTATCTCTTAATTTTAAAATAAAGTAAGATTCAGGTCCATAGGGCTTTTGATCATGGAGTTATGCCCAAAATAAAAAACTGCACAAGATTGAAAACATGTTTCTTTTGATATTTTTATATTCATTAATTACCTAACACAAAACATTAACAAAATAATATATAACAAGAATAAAGCAATAAAAGTATAAAGGATTTGATACAAAAATATGTCAAAATATGCACCTATCATGGATTAATTATTTGGATTAACTACTTGGAATATTAATTTTCTCATAAGTTACAAAAGTTGCAAGCCCACTCATAAATTAGCAGTAAACCTAATGGGTCACACACAAATTGAGATGATCTACTTCTAATCTAATGTGATCCAAGATGTTGGATTAAGTTAATTAATGGTAATTGATTAATTTAAGCTAGAATTAATTTAAGGATTTAAATTAATTCATCCAATTAAATAATATGATTATTTAATTAGACCTAATAAAGATTGAAGGCTCATTGGAGTGAGTTAATTAATTGATTGAATCAATTAATTAGCTACACTTAAATTAATTTAAGTAGTTAAATTAATTTAAGTAGTTAAATTAATTTAATCAATTTAATTAGGCCTAATTTGATTATGTGGCCTATTATGCAACCAATTAATTAATTAATTTGATCATTTATTATATTTGGCTTTTATTAATTGATGAAGATCAATTAATTGCACTTTAATAATTAATTAGAGTTCAAGCCCATGGGGTTAGAAGCCCATTAGGATTCTTAATTACTAGAATTGAAGAGTCTTAATAAAAAATGGTATCTTGGAGAGAAATAAAAAAATAAGAGATAAGGAAGGAGAAGGTTTCCTAATTGAGTTAGGAAAGGGATGAGGAGAAGGAAGCAAATAGTTGGAGACCTAATGGGATTAGGTCAAGATCACCTTGTGTATATAAATACACAAGGGGGCTGAAAATTACAAAGCTTGCACATCAGATTTTTCGGCCATCACCTTCTCCCTCTCCATCTCTTGTGCTTTATTTTTCTTCTACAAGAAATGACGTTCTATCAAAAAGATTCCATCCTTTTTTGATAAAAGATCAATTCTCTAATCACTTGTTGATATAAGAATTGTTCTCCACTCCCAAAATTAGACTAGTAACAATAAGACTAAATTTACTATTACAACTTTAAGGTTGAAAAATCAAGTGCAAGTTGTGTCAAGTAATAAATTTTTCGAAAGTTTGAGGTCGATCCACAGTGAAGTTGCTTGAAGTTTTCAGGATTATATTTCTTAAAAGATGGGCTTTATGTGGTTTAGAATATAAAAAAAATTATGCTATAACTAAGAAATCAAAGTAATAAGTACTGAGGATTAGAAATCTGCTCTTGAGTTTTGGATAAAGGAATGATCTTATTCTTTTTAACTCTTTTAAATGTCACTATTGGAATACATACATAATGAAGGTTCCAAAAGGAAGATGTAATCAAATAGTTCATGCGTTAAGGTAATCATGATATTGTCATATTATTTGAAAATTATCTCTTAACACCAATACTTATTTATGGGATCAAATATTTGTGCACTTATAAATAAGTGTTGGCATTAAGAGATAATTTGCAAATAGTAGGACAATATCATGATTACCTTATTGCATGAGCTATTTGATAATATCTTCCCATTACAACCTTCATTATGTATGGATTCCAATTGTGGCAATTAAGAGAGATAAAAAGAATAAATAATCATTTATTTGTCCAAAACTCAAGAGTGAGTCCCTAATCCTCAGTACTTTTATTATTTGGTTTTTTTAGTTATAGCATATATTACTTTTTATATATTTTGAATCACATAAACTACATTTTTTAGAAATATAATCCTGAATTCTTCAAACAACTTCCTTGTGGATCAACCTCAGACTCACGAGAAATTTATTAGTTAACACAACCTGCACTTGGATTTGCAACCTTAAAGTTGTAGCATCTTCAACAAATCAAGGTTTCATGTTAGCAATCGATGGAGTAGAATCGTATAATAAAGCTAAATGAGCTCAAGTATTTGTTGTGCCATTTGTGATACAAAAATCAAGAATCGCCACTAAACAAGAATGTTTTAACGCCAAACTTTATGGTGTTAAGTATTTATACACACCTTTGTCAACAACAAATCTAGGTTTCACGTTAGCAGTCGACAGAGTAGAACTATATAATAAGATAAATGAACCCAAGTATTGTTATTCATTGGTGATACATAAATCAAGAATCACCATAAAATAAAAATAATAATACAACACACCTAAATATTATGCACCTTCATAATCGGTCATCTTCCTCTATCAAGAGGTTCACCTTTCTCCTCAGCTGAATAAATTTAGAAAGACAAAATGAAAGTAGAAAAGAGTAAAAATAGAAGAAAATATAGATAATACATTTCTATTACTACCAAAAACTTATATTATTACTAGAAAACTTAGCCTAAAGAAAGACAATAATAAAACTTTCTTTCACCCTTTAAGGGTTTTTGTGTGTCATGAATGACATTTAAAAGCTCCAATTTATAGTAGAAGAGTGCCTAAATTGGCATCTCCAAAGGCAATCCAAATTAACTTTCAAATGTGCTCTAAATTCACATATCATTTTCAAATCTAATTTTTATCAACATTTTTCCTCATGAAATCAGCTGATTTTGAAAAAATGATCAACATAATCTATTTCTCTGTTAGCTTCATTTTCTAACTTGAATCACCGAATTCCAACCACTATGAAGAAAGTTATGCTTGATTTAAGGAGATGTGTCAGCATAGATAGATCATTTTCAATACACACACTTGGATGAATTTTCTACTATAATCAAATGTTGAATTAGGTTGAGCTTCCAGCAGCAAAGTTGTAGTTCTATCTCTTATCTGTCAAATCAAATAAGATTTAGGTCCATAGGGGTTTTGAGTATGGAGTTATGCCCAAAATACTAAAATCGCATAAGTTTGGAAACATGCTTATTTTAAATTTAATACAAGCCCAACAATCACTTGCAAAGTCAAAGTGATTTGTTGCTTATATTTTGATCTATACATGATGGACTTAGGCAAAAAAAGGCCATTTTTCTTCTAATTGTGATGCTTATTTGATCCAATGAAATATTATCTTCCAACTTGCTCACAAAATGTGTTGTCTTCTTTGATTTCATTTTGGCTCTTTTTTTATCTTTTTTTTGTTCATTGATTCTCTAACAGTAAATATTAATAAAACTATAATATTAACAAGCATAAAGCAATAAAAGTACAAAGGATTTAATACAAAAATATGTCAAAATATGCACTTATCAAATTTCCCCACACTTAACCTTTGCTCGTCCTCGAGCAAGTCTAAAACAAACCTAAACTAATCCACTTTTGTAGGAAATCATGTTGCATTTAGCATATGTAACAAGCATTTAAACCTCTAGGTGACCCATAGAGGATGAGTTATAGTCTCGTGAGAGTTTCTAGTGGTGATACCCACAAACACCTATAATAACTATCTTCTGACCATTATTCTGAGGAAGCAACAAAGTAATATGGAAATAAAATCAAACAAGTGTTGATTTAACCCTTAGTCATTCAAAAGTCAATACATTTCCACAATAAGCATACTCAAGTGTGTGTGTGTGAATAGTTAATGTCAACAGTGATGAAACCATGCATGCTTCAAATAAGTGAATTCTCGTAGAACCTCACAAAAACCATCACCAATCTCTAATGGAAGAGTTAAATATCATAGTCTTTTCCTTTGGTACAAATCTCCACTACACCGAAGGCACCACATGAAATCAAAAGGTTTTCAACAAAGGTTGTAATGGGTCAAATGGTAGTGATGTGGTTAAGAAATAAAAGGATAGGATGCAACAAAGATTCTAAAAACTTCATGGGATTAGAGATACAAAGTTTATTGATGAAGAATTCACATACTCTATGAATTTCAACATCGGGGCCTACTGTTATTGAGTTGGACCCCTCTTCATTATTCTTATTGATTTTGCAACATTCAATTTTTAGTTGCAACTAGTAATATTTTTAACACTTTGCAATTTTGTTTTTGTTTTTGTTTTTGTTTTTGTTTTTAGAAGAGAATCTCCCCCACACTTATCTTCTATTCCCTCCCAAATCTCTTTTGCAAGCTCACCTTGTCAATGGAATATCTCTTAAGTTTCAAATCATTTCTAGAATAAGGGTAGGATAATAGTGTATTTAGGTAAGGTAATAAGATATGGTTACTACAGAAAAAGGGTTATTTATTAAAAGGCTCAAAGTGGCTCACTATGGGGATGTTCTCATGGAACATCACATGGGGAACAAGTTGAATTGGCCATGGTGCTAGAAAGTCTAGTGTCTTAATCATTTTTCAAGTGGTGCTCAATCAGTCATTGCCTCGACAGACCAAAAGGAAAAGTTTTTAACACTCAACCCCTATATGTCGAAAATTTAAAGGATGATTAAAGCGAGGGCATAAGATCTACCTATTTTGACATGCTTCTCTCCACACCGAATAACATAACTATTTGTGCAAAAAGATTTGAGTATAATTATCACAAAAATATATTAATCAAAGAACAACATCGAACTCGAAAACAACACCCATCATCAATCAAACCACATTATTCGTGCTTAATTTTAATCTTTGAAGTTGGAAGAATATTTACAACTCAAAAAAAATTGACAATTCACAAACTTTTGTTAAAAACTTCACAAACTTGCTATATTATGCGGGAAAAAAAATATAGGGGTACGTCTCAAAATTGTTAAAGTTACCCTTTACTCTACCACCATCTTTCATGGTTTCAACAGACCCAAAAGAAAACACACTTGAAAATGCTTTTTTTTAAAAAAAATCTAGAAAAACACGCATTGAACACACAAGACATGATATCAGTTATCCCCTTCCCCAACCTAATCGAGACATTATCCCCATTGTCGAAAATAGATAGAAAAGTAGATTTTAGAAGATATTATTAGAAAATGAAGTTGAAACAACACAATACATACACTATTAGTTGAAACCATTAAGGACAAATTTCACAGGCTAAAAGTCAAATTCATTTTGTGTTTTCGACCATTGTCCCTATTAGACCAATCCACACGAGCTAAGGCTGGATCAGGTTTTAGTACGTATGCTAGAAATTGATCAATCAGTTGGTTAGGTGTTGGAGCATAAATGAATTCATCTTGTAGACAGTGAAATAAAACCTTTTTCTACAGCATGATCTACAAAAGATAGCAAACTATCAAAGAAACTATTAACATTAAGAATACCTACAGGTCTCTAGTGAATGTTGAGTTATGCTTAAGAGGCAACTTGAGATAATTCCTCCAGTGTACCAAAACCACTAGGTAGAGTGATGAATGTATCCACATTGTTTAACATGTTAGGCATTCTATCCTGAATATTTGACACTTTTAGCTTATCTCTGGTGGTCATACCTGTGATATTTTGTATTGTTAAAGGTTTTGGGATAACTTCTAAAACTTTGACTCCTCCTACATGAGTAGAAGTAGCAACACTCCCCATTAACCCCTACTACCTCCCCATACACTAAATGAATTTTTCTTTCTGCTAAAATTCTACCAAGGTTATTGGCTGCCTTTATAAACTCACAATGTTTTCCTGGATTGGTTCCACAAAAGACAAATACAATTGAACTTGCGAGTGGAAGAGACTTTTATTATTTTTTCTCTTGAAAGTGAGTTGTGCCAAAATGGAGTAAGTACGGTGCTATTTATTGAGGTATGAACAGGGAATGTATTTATTGCACGTCTTTTCTTTTGTCAGAAAGGTTGAAAATAAGGATTATTTTTTTGAAAATTAGCTACTTATATGTGAATATACATGTAGTTGTGACTATCGCTCATATCTTCCTCTGGTTTTACATCTAGTAACGACTTAAACGCCCTCTATAGGTTAAGGATATGCTTCCAATTCAATTTTCTTATAAACTGACAAACAGGGTCTTTTAATGTCAGATTCCCAAGACTATAATGCTCATATTCATCCCAGAAGTGATTCCATAAATCAAGAATTACATGTAGCACTAATCCACATGAATGCATCTCAAAAGTCAATATAATGTCATCGAAAGACTCCTTACTCAGTCCATCCATAATGAATTGAATTTTATCTTCTCGATTTTTAGAAATCATTCATAAGGAACTTGTATTTTTTGTTTTTTTTTGTTTTTGTATAAGTTGTTTAGGAAACTAATAAGTCTGACTTCAATAGCTACAGAGTATTGTTATCCACCACTTAATCGAGATGTATTCTAATTTTTTATAAATTTCATAACTTTTGCAGAAAGTGCAATTTTCTTTGAAAATAGTGGGCAATAAAATCCACACTGCAAGATCTTTGCAACGGTTTTCTTTGTCGAAAAGTGACTACTATGTGCTCTTGCATCACAAAATTTAAAAAGAATACTACCTACCACATTGTCAACACGCATTTTCGATTAGGATAAAATAAAATAGAAAAAAGTAAAAAAAAAAATGGATAAAAAGAATAGAGAATGAGAGTTAGAGAAATCAAATCTGTGATTATCGGCTCTCATAGTCTTATTTTCCATCCGTTGGGTTGTCTCCCATCAAGCGCATGGTTTAATATCATCAACATATGCTGCCAAAGCCATCGTCCATCCCATAACCGTCTTATAATTTCAAAGTACCCAAATAAGTTTGTCCGTTTGTACTTGAGTAAGGTCTTCAGTAATGTTGACTAATGGTATTTCTTTCTCACTCGAGTAGACATATTTAAGATGGTATGGGATTAGTTTAAGCTCCATTGTAGGTGTCTGCACCACAGAAGGTAGAAGCCTCTTATTTGATATTGGCAATTCAACATAAGAGACATCATACCTTGATTTTTTTTGGCAATAAATCCAGCCCCATTACATCATTTTTCACATCCCCCAATATTTGCACATCCAACTTCATTTCTTTCAAATCCTCCATAAGGAGATGTTTTTGTAATTTAGCCTTCACTCCATCCTTGCTAGTAAATTCAAGCATTTTTGTGATTTGGGATCAATAATGTCATCTACAGAAACAACATTCACATTAATAGGATATCTCATGGCTTCAAAAATATTATATTTTATAACCTCGCCATTAAACTCCATAGTAAGAGTACCATCATGAACATCAATCTTAGCTCGGGTTGTCTTAATGAATGGTCTTCCCAAAACAATGCATGTAGGATTAGGGCATGTGTCATCCTCCATCTTAAGAACATAATCAGCAGGGAAAACTAATTCATTCACCTACACAAGAACATCTTCCATAACCCTTATTGGATATGCATTAGATCTACCAACAAATTGTATGATAACACCAGTTTCTTTTAAAGGTCCTAAATTTAGAGAAGCATAAATAGAATATGGCATAATATTAATTGATTCTCCCAAATCTAACATGAATTTTTAAAATTTGGTCTTACCAATGGTACAATGGATGGTAAAAGTGCCCGAATCCTTACACTTTGGAGGGAGTTTTCTTTGAAGAACTGCCGAAACATTCTCCCCCATACTTATTTTTTCATCCCCCCTCAACTTCCATTTGTTAGTACATAGCTCTTTGAGGAACTTAGCATATCGAGGCACCTGCTTGATCGCATCAAGAAGAAGGATGTTTACTTCCACTTTTCAAAAAGTCTCAAGGATCTCATTTTCTTGCTCATTTTTCTTAGAATTTACTAACTTGCTTGGAAAAAATAGAGATGTTACATAAATATGAGATAGAGGTTTAGGAGTGGTTACCGACTTTGGATTCTTCTTATGATGAATAGTTTTATCAACAACTTTTCCATTTTGAAGAGTTGTGATCGAATTAGCCTCCTTAATTAAATTTCACCTAAAGAAAAAACATGACACTGAGTGGAAGGATTAAGTTGAGGTTGAGCAGGAAATTTACCTTTTTCATGAGTACGTAAAGAGGTTGTCAATGTTGAAAGTGTACTTTTGATCTCATTGATGGCTTGTGAAGTCAGGTTATTGATGTTTGTTTGTTTATGCATAAATTCTTGAAAAGTTTCCTCAAGAGATTTTGTACGTGGAGTTGGATAAGAAGGAAAGTTTGGTGGCTTTTGTGAATGTAGCAGTTGGGCACAATTCTCATCTCGCCAACTAAAATTAGGATTATTTCTCCATTATGGATTCTAAGTTTCAAAATATGGAGAATAAAAAGGCTTTTTGAATGTGCTCATGACATTTGCTTGTGCTGGAATATTTGGGCATTCATTGGTGAAATATCCCAAAAGTTCACAAATGCTACAAACTTCTTCATCTTGCACATATCTGATTTTCTTTATTTTTTTAAATTCTATGGCCTCAACTTTTCTTGTTAAACTTGTAATTCTAGCATTTAGATCATCCTCTTGACTAAGGTAATATTTTTCTTTATAGCAAGATTAGATCTAATAGAACCTTCGGAAGAATTAACACTATACCATGATTGAGAGTTTTCTGCCAAATAGTCCAAATATTCTAGGGTTTCATCAGGTTCTTTATCAAGAAATTCAACATTATACATTGTTTCAACAAATTATTTTGTTTTAGAACTTAAACCTTTATAAAAGAAACTAATTAAACACCATTTTTCAAAACCATGATTTGGGCATGAATTCAACAAATTTTTAAATCTTTCCTTACATTGAAAAAAAGCTTCATTAAAATTTTGAGAAAAATTTTTGATTTGTCTTTTCAAAGCATTAGTTTTATGAGTTGGAAAGAACTTTTTCAAAAATTCAACTTGCATTTCTTGCCAAGTGCCAACTGACCTAGGTTTTAAAGAGTTAAGTTAAGTTTTTGCTTTATCTTTTAAAGAAAAAGAAAATAATTTGAGCTTAACAATCTCATTTATACAAGTTCGATCTTCAAAAATGGCACATGCTTCATCAAATTCTTTCAGATACAAGTAAGGGCTTTCAGAGTCTAAACTATAGAAATTAAAAAGTAAAGGGATCATACCTGACTTAAATCGAAAGTTATTTGCATTGAGAGGAAAAATAAAACAAGAATGAGAAGCATTTCGAGGAGGTTGTAGGTAATAATGCATGATACGCACCAATTGATTCTCATTTTAATCCTGACACGTGGAGGTGACTCAAACAAAATTTCAAACAAAGTTTCAGAATTATTTCTAACTAAACGACAAAAATTATGATTGCAATACCATATGAACATATAATCACATAATGAGAAATTTTTTACAAACCTGAATACTTTACTTGCCTTCCTTGGCAACGACGCCAAAAACTTGCTACAACTTTAAGGTTGCAAACCCAAGTGTAGGTTGTGTCAAATAATAAATTTCTCGAAAGTCCAAAGTCGATCCGCAGGGAAGTTGTTTTAAGTTTTCAGGATTATATTTCTTAAAAGATAGGTTTTATGTGGTTTAGAATATATAGAAAAATATATGTTATAACTAAAAAATCAAAGTAATAAAAGTATTGAAAATTAGAGATAGGTTCTTGAGTTTTGGATAGAGGAATGATTATTTATTTTTTAACCTCTTTTCAATGCCACTATTGGAATCTATATGCGTTAAGGTAATCATGATATTGTCTTACCATTTGCAAATTATCTTTTAAAACCAATAATTGTTTATGAGATCAAATATTTATGCACATCTTTTTTTACAACAAAACAAGATTTCACATTAGCAATCGGTGGAGTAAAACCATACAATAAACTAAATGAACCAAAGTATTTGTTGTGCCAATAGTAATACAAAAATCAAGAATCCCCACTAAATAAGAAGGGTTTTGACGCAAACATTTATTTATAGGATTAAATATTTATGCACACCTTTGTCTACAACAAATCAAGGTTTCATATTAGCAGTTGGTGGAGTAGAACTGTACAACAAGCTAAATAAACCCAAGTATTTTTTGTGTCATTGGTAATATAAAAATCAAGACCAAACAAGAAGAGTTTAATAAAAAATTAAAATAATAATACAACAGCTAAACATTATGCACCTTTATAATCATTTCTCTTCCTCCATCAAGAGGTTCACTCTTTTTTCTCAGTTAAATGAAATTTAGAAATATATAATGAAAGTAGAAAAGACTAAAAATAGAAGGGAAACTAGATAATACATTTTTATTACTACTAGAAAACTTACATTACTACTAAAAAACTTAGCCTAAAAAAAGACAACAATAAAACTTTCTTCCCCCCTCTAAGGGTTTTTTATGTGTCTTGAATGTCATCCAAGAGCCCCTATTTATAGTAGAAGAGTGCCTAAATTGTCATCTCTAAATTAACTTCAAATGTGCTATAAATTCACGTATCATTTTCAGATCCTAATTTTGTCACACATTTATCTCTATGCAATTAGCTGATTTAGAAATATGATCAACATAAAAGTTGTAGATTTATCTGTTAGCTTCATTTTTCAACTTGAGTCACCTAATTCCCACCAATAGGAAGAAAGTTATACTTGATTTATAGAGATGTGTCATCATAGATAGATTCTTTCCAATGCACACACTTGGATGATTTTTTTGCTATAATTAATGTTGAATTAGGTTGATCTTCTAACACCACAGTTGTAGTTCTATCTCTTAGGTTTCAAATAAAGTAAGACTCGTGTTCATAGGGTTTTGAGCATAGAGTTATGCTCAAAATATGAAAAGTGCACAAGTTTGGAAATATGGTTATTTTGAATTTAATGCTAGCCCAACAATCACTTACAAAGTCCAAGTGATTTCTTACATATATTTTGATCTACACATGATGGACTTAGGCAAAAATGGACCTTTTCTTCTGAGTATGATGTTTCTTTGATCCAATGAAATATTATCTCCCAATTGGCTCACAAAACCTATTATCTTCTTTGATTATATTTTAGCTCTTTTTGATCTTTTTTTGTTCATTGATTACCTAACACAAAATATTAATAAAAATATAATATTAACAAGAATAAAACAAGGAAAGTATAAAAGATTTAATACAAAAATATATCAAAATATACACTTATCAACACTTATAAAAGAATTATGTTGAACTTTGTACTGTTACTGAGCCCTGCTCGAAATTTGTTAATGGTATTCTGAAACTATTATGAGAAATTAAGTTTAATTTTAAAGTGAATAAAAATTACTTTTCATATTGATATTTTTGAATAATGATTATTTAGAAATCTGATGCAAGTTTTGTATTTTTCACGTTTAATTTTCAGTGCTTGAGTCAGTTAGTTTTAAATTTTAGGCATTATTTAGGGCATGATTCATGAAATGCATGGATCAGCAAAATTGGATAAACTTGGAAAACAATTAATGCATATGTTGTAACACATATTTAAATACATATTTGTTTTTCAAACATTCCTAAAATAAAGGATTTGTTGTGTCAACATGTGTTTTAGTAAGGTTATACTGGTAATTCTAAAATTGGAGGGATTTTGACCGTATTCATATAGCATTGGCAAGAAATCAATGGGTTAAGGGTATATATTGGATTATTACCCCTCATATTTTTACACTAAACCCTAATTTTCCTAGACTGATTCTCTTTCCTATATCTTTCTCATTGTTTATTCGATTTTGCTACTTTCTCAATATTTTTGGTCTCGCCCCTATAGTTAAATTTAACATGGTTAAAATAAGAGCACAAACATTAGTAGAGATGAGGGAGCGATTCAAATCAAGGAAAATGAAAAGAATAGGTTCTCCATCTAGGGCAGACACAAAAAAAAAGCATTAAACCAAAGTCTGAGAAAGAACCACAACTCTCGTAATCATTCATCCACCATTAGAATTTCATCCTATTCCACCTACTGGTGTTAAAAATATAATTTGTAATCCATATCCAATCAGCAAAGGATGTTTCAACCAAATAAGAGCTAGTCGGTTATTTGAGTAAGAAAATTTCTAGACATTAAACAAGACAACAAGTAGCTACGTGGCCATGTTCTAGCAAAAACAAATTAGCCAGCTTCACCCTCCATTCTACCAATCAAATGCAAGTACTTTGCATGGAATTCAAGGCTGCTAGATCATTTTTTCTAAAGGCTAAGGTTGTCTCTTAATTTAGCCAATAGAAGTTGATGTTAGCTTAGTATTCTATATATATGTAATGTGTGCAGTAATTGTGGGAAGAGAAAAAAAACAGAGAGCATTGTAGAGAAAGAAAAAAAAATAAGACGATGGTAAGAATTAAATAGAAAAATAGAGTGATATTCCAAAGGCTTTAGTGTATGAGATTTGGAAAAATATTGTAATATTGCAATTCAAATATATATTTAGCCTTTAATTTATTCAATCTCTCTTTTAATTTATATTTAACACCCACAGAATTGTGGTATCAGAACCACCTTTTACCCAGTAACCCCTTCTATACAAAAAATTTACTTGAACCAACAACAGTGAACTTACTTTCACCTATTCCCAACAAGTATTCCTATCTTTGTTGGTCAAGATTATAAGTTTTGGAGTGCCCTGATGCACACGTTATTTGTGTCCCATAAACTTTTGGATATTGTTGAAGAGGGTATAACATATGCACTCCGTAGGAGAAAGCCGTGCTAGCAGAATCAGAGAAAAAACAGCATAAAGAGAACAAGACCAAAGATGCAAGAGCCTTGTCCTTTATGCACCAGAGAGTAAGCCGATTCATTCTTCCACGTATTACGAGGGTTAAAATAACAATAGATACATGGAAAATTCTAAAAAATCAATTTGGAGGCTATGAAAAAGTTGTCTCCATTAAGTTGCAAAATTTATGGTGAGAATTGATAATTTGGCTATGAAAGATAGCAAAAATATGCAAGAATTCTTTTTCAGAGTTTCTACAGTAGTAAATCAAATCAGATGATATGTTGATATTGTTGAAGATAAGAAGATCATAGAAAAAATGCTACAAAGCTTGCCCGTAACATTTGAGCATATAGTTGCTGCCATTGAAGAATCCAAAGATTTGTCAAAATTATCTTTAGATGAACTTACGGGATCACTAGAAGCCCATGAAAAAAGAATGAGTAGATTTTCAAGTCAAAGATTAGAGCAAGCCTTTCAAGAAAAGGTTAATATTTCAAAGCAAAAAAATCAGCAAGATGGCCAGAAGAACAACTCAATTCAACGAGGTGCAAGAGATAGAGGTCGTGGCAGATATCAAAACTTCTAGGCATGAGGACAAGAAAGAAGAGGTATTTCTAGTCCTAGAAATTATAATCAAAATTCAGATTTGTATTGTAGAATATGCAGGAGAAACGATCACGACACAAAAAATTACCAGAATAAATACAAAAGATGAAAAAATGCAAATCATTCCCAAAGTGATTGTTGGTACAAAGATAATGGAGATACAAAGGAGGCCAACTTCACATAAAGAAATGAGGTTGATCAGGTATTTTACTCCTGCATGAACTCTCAACAACAAATTGAGAATATTTGGTACATGGATAGCGATTACAGTAATCACATGTGTGTTGGTCGGTTATCGTAGGCCTACCAAATTTAAACCTTACTCTTCAATAATTTTTTAACGAGTATAGATCAAGTAAGAGTCGATGCCACTAGGATCAAGGCTAATTGATTTAATTGACTCACTAACTAAGAAATTTAACTTCAAAATTACTAACCTCAAGCTAAGACTCAACAAGTAAGCTCCAAAAATGAACAACAAACGGTTAGGAGGAATGAATTAAGTAACTAAGTTGCAGAAATTAAAACTAATTAAAATATAAAGCAATCAAAATCAAAACAACAAGCAACAAGCAATTAAAGTATGTTGAGGTTTCCTTCGCTGCTACTAGACAATGGGTTGTAATTTCATATCAATATTATTAACAACTTGTCATTGAAATTATCAACCATAGGTAATAACAAGCTCTACTACTCTAATCTTTTCTTAATTGCTCGTTAGGTAGAACAAACTCTCTACCTAATTCTCTAACCACCAAACAACCTAGAACAGACTCTCTATATTTAATTCAATGGATGCATTAAAATAAGAAATATAGATTGATCTAAGCAACAACCACACAAGCTCGGGTCATTCAACTTAGGTTATGTTTTTCATTACAATTAACAAAACTACCCATAATCATTAATCACAATTTACTATACATGATTAGAAATTCAAGATAATTATAGATCCAAAATCTCTAATCTAGTTGTAGGGATTTTTCAAACTCAATTTGGTTGCGCACCCAAACAAAGCAAGAAAATACATATTTAGATATTAAGCATAGAAAAGCATAAACAACTTTAATTGCAAAGTTGATCAATAATACCAAAAATTTAATTATAAGAAATCATGTCTAGGGCTTTGAAATCACCCTCAACCAAGAAGGAAATCTAGCCCAACATGATAAAAAATGACAAGAAAATTAAAACTAACAACATTAGGAGCCAAAGAAACTTATTAATTGAAGAAGATAGTTGAAGTTGATGATGGATTATGGATGTATCCTCCTCCAAACCACTTCCACTTTGTCTTCCTTGATGCGCAAGATCCCAAGAGTGCTTTCCAAAGGTATATGAATTCTAGAGATTGAGTCAGAAAATTGGTATGTGTGTTGAGAGGATAGTGTGTAAGGTGTGTTGTGTGATGTATTATATGTAACTAGTATATACATATCACAAACATGTGTCAAAAGGTGTAAAGGGCCACCACTCCAAGCAAAAGAATTATTTTTTCTACACGGATGGTGCCTAGGTGCTAAAACAAGGCGTTTAGGCGCCAAAGAAGATAGTGAGCACGGCGCCTAGGCGCCGTTGCTATTGTTTTTTTCTTCTCTAGTGCAGTGTTCTGACACTATTCATCCACTTTCAACTGATTTTGACTTCTTTCTAGGATGAATTGACTTTTGTTGTGTTCATAACAATTGTAGCCCTATATGTTAACTTTCTTTAACTACTTAAATCAGATCAATATCATATTTGTGGAGAGAGTTATACTAAAAATATAAACACTGCCATATCTAAAAGTTTCAATGCACTTTTGACATTTTAACCGAATTTTTCTCTTTGAAATCAATTGAACTGGGATAAGTTGTCAACCTGAAAATTGTAGATCTATCATTTATCTTTCCAACGAGCTAAGAATCAAGTCAATACTTTGGATCATAAATTTATGCCCAAAATACAAATACTGCCACAGTGGCACCGTGTCAATGAAATTTGGCCAAGAATGCTTGTTTCAACTTTGTTTTGGCTCATTTTCGATCTCTTGATTCCCAAAATTCTATCACACATAAAACATTAATAAAAAACTATTATTAATAAGAACAAAGCAAGGAAGACATAGAGAAATTGATACAAAATATATAAAAATATGCACTTATGATGTGGATATAAGAAAATGTTTGTGAAGCTCGATGAGACATATTCTTCAGAAGTAAAACTCAGAAATGGCAAAACACACAAAAGTACCGAAAAAAGAGTAATTGCAGTTCAAACAAAAGAAGGCAAAGTCAATATTATCAAATATGTCATTTATGCGCCAGATTTAACTCAGAATTTATTCAGCGTCGGCCAGTTACTGGAGAAAGATTATAAAATAGAATTTAATAATGACTAGTGTGTTACTATTGACAAGTGAATCTCATAATGGCTAAAGTCAAGAAAAGTTCAAATAAAGTTTCTCCTCTTAATTTTCCATTGATTGAAAAAGTCATACTTCAGAGTACAACGAATGAAGATTATAACTTTTGGCATTTAAGGTATGGACATTTGAGCTATAAATGCTTACATTTATTAAAGAAGAAAAATATGGTATTTGGCCTTCCAAATATTCTAAATCGAGATAAGCCATGTGAAGGATGTATTTTTGGTAAAATACATCGTCTACCATTTTCGAAAACAACATATAGAGTCAGAGCTCCTCTCAAGATAGTACATGCAGATATTTGTGGACCAACCCAAACGCCATCTCTCAATAATAACAGGTATTTTCTATTGTTCGTTGATGACTACACCACGATGATCTATATTTATATCTTAAAGTAGAAGTCAAATGTATTTTCAAAATTTTTAGAGTTCAAGAAGCATGTTGAAAATCAAAGTCGGAGAAAAATAAAAACTCTACGCATAGATCTGAAGGTGAATTCATTGGAAAATCCATCATGAATTATTGTAAAGAGAAAGGAATTCATCAATAACTAGCAATCTGATACAACCCACAACAGAATGGAGTTGCAGAGCGAAAGAATCATACAATAGTTGAAATGGCATGAAGCATGATAACAGGAAGAAGACTTTTGAAAAGTCTTTGGGCAGAAACAGTAAATGCAGCAGTCTATATTCTGAATCGGTCACCGACAAAGGTAGTTCCTAATAAGACTCCATACGAAACATGGCATCGAAGAAAGCCACAGGTAAATCATCTCAAAGTTTTTGGCTGTCTTTGCTTATTCACATATTCTTTCCCAATAAAAAGAGAAGTTCGATGGTAAAGGAGAAAACCTTATCTTTGTTGGTTATAGTGATGAATCCAAGGGATATTGTTTACTAGTCCCAATTATAAATAAACTCATTATTTCTCAAGATGCTATATTTGATGAAAAGCAGTCATGGAATTGGGAAGAAAATGAAAATATGAAAACAAAAATTATATATATACCTCAATCGATGACTACATCAACAAATCAAGGAGATCAACCAAGCACAAGCGGAAGCACCAGCTTTCAATTGATGTGCAATCTCTTATTGTTTGTTTTTACGTAGATGACTTGATTTATACAAGAATTGATCCAATGATAGTAGAAGAATTCAAAAAAGCCATGATGAATGAGAATGAGATGACTAATTTGGGTCTCATGAAATATTTTCTTAGAATTCAAGTTTGCCAATCAAAAGGAGAAATATTTATTTCTCAAGAAAAATATCTTGAAGAAGTATTGAAGAAATTTCAGATGAACAATAGCAAGCCAAACTCGACTCCGCTCACGGTTAATAAAAAATTACAATTGATTAATAACGCAGCCAAAGTTGATGCAAAGACTTACAGAAGTTTAGTCGGCTCCTTAATCTACTTGACAATTACAAGGCCTGATATTGTTTATCGAATCAGCTTGATATCAAGATTCATGCACGATTCGAGCAAACTACACTATGCAGCAGCAAAAAGGATCTTATGATACCTTCAAGGTGCAAAAAAACTCGGCATCAAGTATGTCAAAGAGAAAGAAATTATGCTCAATGGATACCCTAACAGTGACTGGGCTGGGTCACTTGATGATCATAACAGTACATCCTGATATGTATTTTGTTTGGGTTCAAAAATAATTGTTTGGGCATCTAAGAAGCAGAAGACAGTATCACTCTCGTCGGCAGAGGCAAAATATATTGCAGCCACTAACATAGCTTGTGAAACAGTTTGGCTTAAAAGAATTTTGATTGATGTTCAGCAAAGACAAGACACTCCCACAATAATTTTCTGTGATAATATGTCAATTATCACAATAACAGAAAATCCAGTTTCTCATGCAAGATCGAAGCATATTGAGCTTCGTCATCACTTCATCAGAAATCTTGTGAACGATCAAGAAATTCAATTGGAGTTTATGAACACAAAGGAGTAGTTAGCAGATGACTTTACTAAAGTAGTCAGTTCAGAAAAATTTGAATAATTTCAAATAATATCCAAATTATAAATTAAGAGATGATGTTAAAAATATAGTTTGTAATTCATATACAATCAGCAAAGGATGGTTCAACCAAATGAGAGCTAGTCGGTTATTTGAGTAAGAAAATTTATGGATATTAAACAAGACACCAAGTAGCTACGTGGCCATGTTCCAGCAAAAACAAATCAGCCAGCTTCACCCTCCATTCTACCAATCAAATGCAAGTACTCAGCATGGAATTCAAGGCTGCTAGATCATTCTTTATTAGGGCCTAAGGTTGTCCCTTAATTCAACCAATACGTTGATGATAGCCGACAATTAGTATTCTATGTAATGTGTGTAGTAATTATAGGGAGAGAAAAAAACAAAGAGCATTGTAGAGAAAGAAAAAAAAATGAGCAGAGGGTGAGAATTAAAATAGAAAGATACAGTGATATTCCAAAGGCTTTAGTATATGAGATTTGGAAAAATATTGTAATATTGTAATATTGTAATTCAAATATATATTTAGCCTCCAATTTATTCAATCTCTCTTTCAATTTATATTTAACACCCAACACTACACTGGGGAACCTAGTGAGGCAGTTACAAACGCACTTATGGTAGAACCTTCTGAAGGGAAAAGGTCTTCATTCCATACTCCTGCAAATTCTTTAGCGGACACGGTTGAGGCAACATCCATTGATGTTGTAACATCTAAAGGAAATCCTCCTAAAGCAGACACTGATGCAATAGGACTTTCTAACCCTCCTGTTGAACCATCTACTCCCACTGAACTAGTGGGCTCCTCTAGTTCATCTGATTCTCTACAATTTGTTCCACAATAGGGGAATAACTCTGAACATCAAGAATAAATGAATCCTCTCATACTATTCCACAAGCTCCGAGGACTCTAAGAGTAGAAATTACAGACCCAGACTATATGCTAGAATGATCTGCAAGCAAAGCTCAGTCCAGATGGGCAACACCTATTGTGAATGTGTTAGATTACACCTCTGGTGAGTCAGCCCAAGGACCAACTACTAAGGATTCCCTAATTGAACTCAGTAAAGCATTTTCTATTAAATTTTACTCACAAAAGTGCAAATAAATATGGTCTGCTATCTCTAAAAGAAAACTACTGTCTAAGTGTCCAATTCACATGAAAGAGTTTGAGGAAAAAAGGATTGTTAAACAATTAGAAGAACCTAATTTGTTGGCTATTGTACAATCAATAAAACCATTTGTTGCTGTGTGGGTTATGAATTTTATGCTAATCAGAGTATTGATGTGATGAAACCCGAATCTAGGGAATTTGGACAAGTGTTTGTTAGGAATCGAGTGTTTATTATTCTATTAACTCTTATGAATGAGTATTTGGGAACAAATGATGTGATTGATGTTCTATAACTTTGATGTCATAATCTTTGAATTAACTGGAGGAGAGATTTCCAACTAGCCGAATGCTATAAAATTTCTCGTTGCTTCTCTCAGCCTTAAATGTGCAATCCTGCATAAGATTGCTATTACCAATTGGACTTCCACGTCCAATGCAATAGTCATCATAAAGGATCAAGCGGTTTTGTTGTACTACATTTGTACAGGACTTCTGTTTGACATGGGGAGACACATACTTAGGATAATTGTAAGGCACGCAAAGGCAATGACATCTCATGGTTCCTTCCATTTCCATCCTTGATCTATAATTTGCTTGTCTTGCAAGGATTGAAAAAGAAATCTCATGAAGTATTGGTGACTCCACCAAAAAAACTGTGTATCTCTCTTAAGCTGATGAAGCATCTTAATAATCTGCTCGGTGGATCCTCTGTGCCTGCTCCAGTTAGTGTTACAATGTTTCCAACAACACAGCTTATGTCTATCTCTAATACTGCTTTAGTTCAATTCATGGGTCTTCAACTCTTATCCTTGGGGGACCAAATTCATGCTTTGAATATTTAAGAGGGACATTATGATGTTTTTCCATTAATTGAAGGGTAAGCTGGACAAGGGCACTCAGCCAGGGAGAGCCCCTACTCAATCACCGCAGCCCTTTCCATTTCTACATCCAGTTCTTGGTCATCTGATTCTACTCCTATGGCATCTTTTGTCAAAAGGGGAGTATGTTGCCATTTTCGAAGGGTTATGCTGAGGGCAAGGAAAAGGTCAGTGTTGAATCCAATGATGAAGACTGATATGTGGCTAAGGGGGAGCAAGAAAAAGTTGTTGACTTTTTACGGTGATTTTTGATAGTGTAATTTGATGGCTCTTGGCATGTAACTAAAATTTATCTACTGTTTTTCTGCTTTGTTATGTTTGATGGATATTGATCACCATGTTTTGTGGTTTCGCAAGTTACTTTGACTTCTGTTTTACTCACTGTAGGATTTAAGTTATTATTATGTTGTTACTAATGATATAACATGAGTGATCATTTATGATGACTTTAGACAAAAAAAATGCGAAAGGCGAAGATTGTTGAATATTTAGTTGATTGATATTTATTTGCAAAACTCAGCTACAAGATGGAAAGACCTCATGAATGGTAGGTGCGCTTTCCACATTGAAACATAGATATTATTGGCTAATTACTTGAGTGCTTGTTTCCTTGCAGGGTTTTAAAATTACTGTTGTATGGTTTTTAGGGAATATCAAACCAAGTACAGTAGCTCTCGTCTCCTTCTAATACATAGTTTGTTCAAAGTTTTCTAAACTGTAAGTGAGCCTAGAGATTTAAAGTGTGTTGCAAACTATATTGCAACATCACGTCTAACATCTTTTGGAAGAAGTAGGTGAAATTCTTGGGAGAGGAAGTCTTGTTGTTTATCGACGGTCAACATTCTTCAATGAAACAGTTCTAGACGAGGGGATCTCGTCAGCAATTCCAGCTATTAGGAGTAATACAAGAACATTAACCTAAAGAGGAGTCTTTAATCGCTTTTAGTCTATTTTTGAATTGTGAAACTCATTCCAAAGTGGAAATTTTTTCTCTATTTTTGAATTGTGAAACTCATTCCAAAGTGAATTATTTTTCTCTCTGAACATGGCCTCATGAAGTAGGATATTTTGATATTCGAACCATATTAAAATTCCAGTATCAATTTTACATTATGTTGTATATGTCACAACTCGTGTTATAACTAGTGTTAAAACATTTAATAAAACATGCAAATCTTGTTACACATTAAAAGTTATAACACAGCTATCAATAGATTCTAACATCTTTGGCCAATGTTGGATGAAAAATTAGGAAATGGTGTTCCTAATTTACATCGAATCAAGTTAATAGGAAATGATATATAGAAATTGAGCTAACAGATTTTCGACTATAATCCATACTCTATGATCAATCAGGAAATTAGTATATGGAAAGACCATACTTGCACGATGTTCATAATTTAAAATATTTGCCTTCTTCATCTGCATCTAAGTCTTCATGGCGTGTTGCTAGATGCTACTTATGATTGGTAAGGTTCTTGGAATTAATGGGTTAATTCTAAGACGATTTAATTATTCAATTAAATTACAAGAGTAACCTACAACTAGCTTATGAGAGAATATAAGGGGTCACACACTAATTCGAATAAGTCCATTATTTGCCAAAGAAATAATCCAAGAGTTGAATTAATTCAATTAATTAATTAGTTAAGTTAACTTATTAGATTAAATAGCCTAACTTGGAACAAATAATTAATTAATTAGATCAATTAATTATAGTTGGCCTTTTAGTTCATGGGATGAATTGCTTTTAATTGATTGAATCAAATAAATTGGACTCAATTAATTAATCAGGTCCATTGGATGTGGGCTTATAAAAAGCCCATTATGAATGAAATACCAGATTTAATTCCCAATAGAATTAGGATTTTAGTATCTAAAGGGATTAGAAGACTTACTTGTAAGTGTTCAAGAGTTCCATAAGGAAATAATTCAATGTGATGGAAGTAAAGGAGTGTTATAAGTAACACTCCTAAGGGAATGGCTGAAATGCTCTTTCTCCCCTTTTGGCCATTTTTTCTTGAAAGAAAAATCCCCTCTTTTTGGCTTGAATTTTCCTTGGTCCAAATTCCACCAAACCTCAATCAATTTGATTAATTCTTCTTTCACAATTTTGAATTGATAATTAATCAAGAACACCCAAAACAAATTAGTTTGTTCTTGTTCCATATTTTCTAAGCACCTCTTAGGCTTGAACTATTGATACATATCCTCTAATATAAAATAGTCTGCGAGTATGCATCCGAGATATGGATACACTTAGAGGAACAACACTTGGGGTTTTAGGAAAATTAGTCCAAAGAGGTTTGGAATTTATTGGCTGTGAAGAGTTCGTGGTGCGATATCGATTCAATCGTCTTCATTAATAAGAGTGCTTCACGTATAAATTTGACTTATATTTGATAGGATATCAAGGAAACACATAACTGATCATTCGCATCAAATCCAAAGTATAATTAATTGCATGTGATCTATGTTTTATTGTGAAATTTTAAATTTTAATGAGCGATGTATCCATAATTTTGCGAATCCAACGAATTCTAGCCAAAACTATTCTTGATTGGCAACAAGCTAAATACCAAATTCTTTCAGATATCTGGAACATGTAGCACATCACCTAAGGTTAGCTCCTTGCCCGATAAAATTTTCAACACCACCTTGCCTAATCCAACTATGATGGAAGTTGACAAGTTGCCTATATACAACTTCCTTCCATTAATCGGAATGTAGGACGATAACATTTCCTTATCTAAGCAAATGTGGCATGTTGCGTATGTGTCAACCCACTATTCTCTCAAGTTATCTGCCAAATCGACTTCAAACAAAACTGTCAAGAGTATGAGGTACGACATGTCAACTGGCAAAGTCTTCACCTTATCGACATGCACCTAGTCTTGATCATCTTTTCTTAGAAGTCAGCAATTTTTCGCCTTGTGGTTATGCTTGTACAGTCGTAATAGTTCCTTTTGAACTTTTTAGCCTTGCCATGTTGTGACCATTGCCCTTGTGCTTTTTTTTTCTTGCTAGTATTTTGCCTTGGCTTTAGCAATTTAGTCTTCACCTCCATGGACAACTTACCGAATTTAATTTCATACATTTAGTTATCTTCTACAATTATTAGTCTGATAGTTATATCCTCAAGTCTCATTTTCTTTCGATTATATTTCAAGTAATTCTTGAAGTCCTTCCACAAAGATGACAACTTCTATAGCTGTTAGCTAAAGGATTCACTAAGCTTCATATCTTCTACATGTGTATTATGCATAATGATTTGTAGCTTTTGGACTTGGCTCATCACCATCTTGAAATCAAACATTTTAAAAATCTAAAAACTTTCCCACTATGAATTTCTTGAAGGCGGCATCTTTAGTTTTGTACTTCTTTTCAAGTGATTCTCACAATACCTTTATAGAATTTACTAAAGTATACATGGTGTACAATGTATTATCTAATCTATTCAGGATATAGTTCATGCATAGGAAGTCACTATAACTCCATGTATCAAACACAGCTCTCTTTTGGGAATCCTATTCATCCATCGTCATTGTTAGGGCCTCATCACTCAAAAACCTCACTAGCTTTAGCGTAGTGAGATAGAACAACATCTCTTGTTGTCGTCTCTTGAAGTCTATCTTGGAGAGCTTCTCTGGCCTCTCCCATGAGGGAACACTACGAATGGCGCCATTCAAATTACATAAAATTTCGTCTTAAAATTGTGTAAACAATGTGTAGTTTAAATGACTGGAACAATTTGAGCAAAATAATAGCTTAGGTATAGTAGTCGAGACAACAGTTAGACTCTTTCTCTTTAAAACGAAATTGCCCCGTACTGGAATATTGGCAATCGTCTCTCAAGATACAACGACTACTCATTGAGATAGAAACACTACAAATCTCAAGAACAATAAACTAAAAAATAATAATTTTAACTCTCTTGGAATACGTGGAAGTAAGAAGAGAAGTGCATAGATGAGAATAAATGAAATCTACCATTCGAGGGGGTCTATTTATAATTGTTGAAAAGTTATAGCCTGCAAACACAACTACTGAAATGTTGCGATGATTGGATAGATACATTTGTTCACTTGGTGTTGACTAGACGATGTATGGTGCAAACATGACATATAGATCAGTCACTTGCTAATTGATTATACAATCACATATTTTCTTACAATTAGCAATGGACCAGTAAGCTGCCACTCAGCTTGTGCACAAGAGAAGGTCAGGCTGACCGGCCATGCTTGTGTGTGTGAGCTTTGGTCCGAACCTACTAGAATGTAAGTCCTTCCCCTTCCAAATACTATTGATACCCCCTAACCTAAGTATCCAACTTGAAGTAACCCTTTCAATTTTCAATGTGGAGTAGATGAAATCTCATTATTTTTCAATTCAACAATTACACTCTCAAAGTAGCTCACCATTGGCATTAATTTCTCGTTCACTTGAAATTAGATTTTCAAAAATCAAATATATTAAACTCATCTATCTACTGTAATTACGTTTAATCAAATAATTTTGATTTTTATTAGATGAAACCAACTTGAATTATTGATCAAGTCCCAACTTTGAAATCAATTTCCAACAAGCTCTCCAATAGACAATTCCTCAAACACATGGGAATGAACTTCCATTACATCTTTTACAGTTGGATCCTCTTATTTTTCTATTGGGTGCAAAAGTCCCAGATCAACTAAATCCTCAGTCGAGCAAATAGATGTTGTCCTATCCAGAATTGGAGATCAGAGTTTATGTAGCAGTTCAATCATCATTTCAATCACATAGGACATCAATTTAAAGCCACCATTTCTTTGGAATGAGTTTCATCGATCACGATGTTCTCAGTATTTCGTGTAAGAAACTTTTGAGGTTTGATTATCCAATTGGTGACAATTATCAAATATGGAGCGCCAGTGTAGGGATAACTTCGCAGCATTTGCACATCCAAAAAAATTTATACCTTATGAATAGAAGATTTCCTTTCGTTCTTTTGGAAATATGTCAATCTTATCCACCTTGCCAAACATGTCTATGAGTTGGTGCAACAACTCTTCCGCTACAGACATCAAGTTATAAACATGTTTCTTAATAACCTGGTCCTTTTTAACTCCCAGCATCATGAAAATACCACCAAGGGGAGGATTGGAACCCTTTCCATTTTCATCTTGATACCAATATACCCAAACCACCTGCTCTTATCAGTATACAATAACTCATTCGTAAATACAAGTAAAAGCAAGTTATTAAGCAGATACTGGCAAGAAAAGTTCAAATAAAACGTTCTCTGTTCATTTTGGCAAAGACAATGAACATAGTTACACTGTGATATTGAAGTTCTGAGAGTTCAAATGGAAATCCTGGAATATTGAAAGTAATGCATTGCAGCCTCTTATAATTTTGTGCGACTTCCAGGCATACTGAATTTGGTTTAGTTCCCTAGTAAAAAGTAAACTTTAAAGTAACTAGAGTAATAGGACAAACTCCATTTGAGTTAGATGCATTTGCAGCCACTGTCCAACTTGAAAGCCATTTAGACCTCAACCAACCTGGTGCAGGTAAACCAGAAATTAACTTGTGATTTGAGCCCCTCAAATTTGCACTGGCAGGTTAACTATGTACTTGCTGTCTTTGGATGTCATATGGACCAAGAGGACCAGGAGGCCCTGCTCCAAGGCCATAAGTGGAACTGGCATCAAAAGTGCCCTGCTCAATAAATTAAATGAAAGCTTATCAGAACTAGATAATTCAGTCAGAAATTGTAAAATACTTAATTGAGACAGAGGAATGAAGGTTAGAGTAGCCACAAGTGACCTGAGCTACCCTTGGCCATGAAAATATATGGAAAAATGCTAGTCCATCTAGTATTTTGAAGAAACACACCAAAAAAAAAAAAAAAGTAAGCGCCTACGACTTTTAGGAGACAACAAGGCCAACAGAGCATACTTCCTGACATATTTAGACTGATGGCAATCATAAGAATTACAACCTTAAACATGGTTTAAAACCAAATGTCATAGTACATAGAATTACTGATGTGGTTAACTATTAAAACCACTAGCATTACACCCCAGATGAGGGAATCAAAAAGCTGAGACTCAGGCAAGCCCAAACTTCATCATTATTTTCCCAACAATAGCCATGAGCACATTATTTTTCATTTGCTTCAGAAGATTAGCTTGCTGATTGAGTTATAAGCCACAGCCAATACATGGAAAAGCATTTCATTAACACACCAGATACTGTATTTGATCTTAGCCAAAGAAGCTGAGAAGCAAAGGCTACAGGGAAAAGAACTGGAAGCAGGCTGCAAACTGGTATGACAAGAAGTATTAGTGGTTTCAAGCATCATGGATCAGTTTCTAAGCATGATTAATTTATATACTTGTGTCTCTGTTTATCATCATATTTATACTGGATAATGACCTTAAGAGGACCAATTTTAGATATTACTCGTATAAAAGAATTCAGATACTGATTCATACATCATGGATCCGATTCTAAGGATGATTTATCTATCTTACTTATCTTTTCCGGTATTTATCATCCTATTATACTAACTAATGTTCATTAGAGGATTAAGAAACAAATTTAAGGGAATATCTGAACTTTTTAACTCCAAGTTTTGCACATTAAAGTTATTTTCCATAATCTTTTACACAAACACTTTTTATATTTTTCATGGTCAAGGTATCTTTATAATTCCAATTGTCCTAGAACCTAGGGATGAACTTGTTGGCGAGGAATGCAAGGATTTGTAATTTTGGGAATTATAGAATCCTTTTTGGTTGTGGAGTTATTTTGTTGCAAATCATCTGGTGAACTTTCAAGCCATTTCTTTCTTCAGACTGTATCCATACCCATCCTCCCTTGGAACCTTTGACCAGGCAATCATCTAGCAGCAGAGACAGAACGAATACTCTCCACTCAATTTTAACAAGATCGAGATGATATGAAAATCAATTAGTGATTTGTTATTTCAAGGAAGATACAAGATCGAAAAGAGAACAATGAAAATAGGGAGTTTAACAGCGTCGGAGGCATGGTTTCTACTGTTTCTATTCATCAAACAAGGTTCTACTACGAGTACATTTGTTGCTTTCTTAAAGCCCTATTTGATAAAGTAATATTACTCCATTAGGCTACTAGCATAAGTGGACAAACTTATGATGGTTTGACTTGATGACATTGAAGGTTAAAAAGGACTGAACTCAATTAGAATTTAATAAGAGGTGGTACATCAAACCTGATGAACAGCATGAGGATCAGATAATGAATTTCCACTATATCCAGGTTCAAGATTTCTCTGGTGTATAGCATATCCAGGACCTGATAAGACATGATGGCACATTATGCTCTTATGGTTTTGGTCGATATGAGAAAAACAATAAACTTTACACAGCAACAATAGCATGCTCCTGTATCAGTTACCTGGATTGGCAGCTGAGACTGCAGCTGTGGCAGCCGCCATCGCCCTCTTCTCTGCATTTGCAAGTTCAGAACGTAATTTTTCGACCTCACGAGCCATAGAAATCATGTGCTTCTCCATTGTTTCACTTAGTTCAAAGTTATTGGAGCGCATCTTTCTTTCATATTCAATTGCAGCCCTTTTTACATTCACAACCAGAGGAATGCATTTGTCATTATTCCCGACACTACAAATCACCTTATGAAAATTAATAACAATCTTATGCACGAATATAAGTACTGCAAAAGATTGGGTTTTGAACATTTAGTTCTAAGTATATTGTCATATTAAATGATCTCAAAAACAATTGCAACATTCAAGATCAGTACCCATCAATTAGAATTGATTGTCATTGGATTATTGGTCATGAATTTGAAAAATGAAAGCTGTAATGACCAACAGTAAAGGAAAAAGAATTGACTGCTCAAAGACAAAATACACAAGACTGATTTGGATTATGACGAATTACCTATACAAGCAAAAGAAAATAAGATGAACTGCCACACAGCCATTTATCCCTACAGTATAGATTTTATCTCTTCTGTCCATTTAGCTTCTGTAATTGAGTTCTTATTCCACTTTACACAGTCCACAGGCCATATACCAGTAGCCGTAAATTTCTTTCTCAACAATGTCTGGAATCAAAGACTTAAAGCCTTGAAATTGAAACTAGAAATTCTTCAACTCAAATTTGGATAGATTTTAGTTCTAAGGACTCAACTCTAAGCATCCAAACACAAGATCAATATATCACTTTTCAAGTTATGCTTCCAAACCACATCTGCAAAGCTAATATATTTCAATCGATTCCAAGGTTGAAATGCAAAGAATTATCCCACATTCCAACCATGTAAACGAACAATGTCGCTGCCAAGGACCAAAAACCAAATTCATCCCTCATTATATAAAGCTTTAAATCTCGAGGGAAATTCCAAATATATAAGAAGCATTTATGCATACCTTCCTCGTTGGATTTCTCTTTGCATCGCCTCAATCTCAGCCTTGAGGTCAGGCATTTGCTGCAACTCCGAATCTGCCCTCGCTATATCGCCATCAACATCCTTCAGCTTCTCCGACAGCACCTTACGCTCGGCCCGGAGTTCCTTAATGTCGGCCCGAACTCGGTCCAGCTCGGCGGAGAGCCCATCAATGGACAGGGCGTCGGCCTCCAATTTGAGGGAGCGCTCGTAGACCTCGCGCACCTGAGCGTCCCTCTCGGCCTTGACGGAGGAGGCTGTGGCGGAAACGCGGCGAAGGTCCTGTTGGGCGGCTACCACATCCTGCTTAAGCGCCACATGGGTGGCGGCCAGGCGCTGATTGTCGAGGAGGAGGGTTTGGATCTCGCGGCTCTGAGCGGCGATACGGTCCTCAATTAGGAGGACTTCCGTCGGAGTGATTCGGCGGTTGGGGTGGAGAATGAGGGGGTCGTCGATAGTGTGGTGGTTGGGGCGGAGCATTAAGCCAGTGATTGGGATGTGATTTCGTCCCGCCATGCTGAGGGGCGAATGGATTAAGGTAGAATAATAGAATTGGATGTGTCGATTTGTTTGGCACTGTAAACTGTAAAGCAAAATCGGATGTTACAAATATTCACATAATATAAATATTTACTCCCACCCTCGAGAAAAATGATCGCTTTCTTTGTCACGGTTTTGGTCGATGTAACCATTTTTTTACTATAATAATAAATAATTTAATGATTTTTTTTTAAAATAATAATAATATTAAATAATAAGATAAATATTAATGTTTGGAAGTTATAGTAACTTTAAAATAATGAAAAAATCGAGATGATAAATTAATTAAAAGATTAAATAATTTTATTTTGTAACAAATGTGTAATACTCAAACCTCACACTAGTCATTTGGCCAATATGATTCATGCATGATATACTATTTATATGCTAATTTGCATTAATATCTACATGACATCTCATAAAGCATTTTTAATTATTAGACTTTCAATACTATTACATGATGTTAGTGGTTGAGATCCTATAATCTAATTAAGTAATTCTATATTTATATAAGATAAAGAATAAATTGGTCTATATAGTGGATATCCATGGGTTATATGTTATAATTTTAGAAATATTAAAGATGTCACTAGTAAACTTATATGATTCAATTCAATTAGGTCGACGTGTTCTAAAAGTATACATCCATACATTAACATACTTAGAATATCGTACATTATATAGTGTGATTTAAGTGTCATAATACAATGTTCATATATGACATGAGTTTTAGCAATTATATGACATGGTTACATTTTTTTTTATGTTATATAAATGTGATAAAAATTAGGGATTGAATGAATATGTCTAAAAGTGTCAAAATCATCACGCAATTTAGTGTGGCAGTAAGAAAATATAAAGTAGTTAATCTGTCTCATTTGGTTCATTAAAATGTTCTAACATGGATGTGGTTCGTTTGATCCCTAAAATTTAGGGAATATTATAAGAGTTATAATACATCAATTAAGTAAGGTTAGTATATATTTAAGATGTGGAACAAAGGTGTATAGAAGGTTGTATTCTATTATAGTTTTTAAGTGGTAAGGTTGTTTAATCAAATTAAGATTCAAAATCTTTATACTACATTAGGTATAATGAGCCTGTTAATTGACGATGGTGATTGATATCTTATATTTTTATAAATTGTTTCACATTTAGGGTTGGGAAGTAGTTTCTTAATACACAACCGATCAAAAGTAAGTAAAAATTATGTGCAACTACAATGCATGGGCATAGCATTTCTTGCCTTATCTATATTAAATGTTATTATTGTGTCTTAATGAGTGTATTATGAGTATTATTAAGATTTTACAGTGCATACGTTTCTTGGATGATGGGACATGGGATCCGTTGTGTCATTGAACATGTCATTCATCAATATTTATACGTGCATGCATAACACGTGCTCACAGTTGAGGTTTTGCATGCATGACATTATTTTCAGAAAGAAAATATTTTGGTTGGCCACTACTAGTGTACCGAGGCCTGTGTGGCTTATTGATATGATATTTTGGGGTGCCGCGAGTATTACTTCTTGTAGGATCATAAGGGTGGATAGGAGGGTGTGCCTCTAGTGGTCACAAGAGAGTGGACCACTTGACTGTGCTCTTATTGACGCCGCTAGTGGGAAGACTTCTGGAGGATCACAGAGGAAAACAGGGGGTGGACCTCTGGTGATCCCAGGAGATGGCTCCCGGACTGTGTCGATCTATTCATGGCTATGTAATCTTTGATATTGTTGAGAGCTCTATCTGATACATAGTAGGTAAGCCAAGAGCCCAATAATAGAAAATGACATTGAATGAACTATTTTTGATACATGAGTTTGCATTTTTGTCATGATCTCTTAGAAATGCACTGCATATGTGTTATATTATCCCTTCATCATGCATGATTTTCACTTACTGAGCATTACCTTACGTGGTTCACTCATTGTAGGTGAGTTTGGTGATACTTGAAGCCATTGACTTACTGGACAAGCAGTTGGAGTTCCTACAGGTTTTGAGAATCGGTGTACATAGATAACAACCTGTTGGACTAGTTGTTAGCTTATTTGATTTTGGAGTTTATTGTATTAAATTTTGGGATTTGTATTGTGTGCTACTTTTAAAACTTTTATGTACATGAGTATGTAAATATTATGGTTATTATGGATCATCTGCAGATATAAATATTAGTCTATGAGTTTGAAAATAGTTTCTTATTTATTAATATGTTACAGACAAAAAAAAAAAATAATGCATGCTCACAAGTTCTATCATGTCAAATTATACTATATATATAATTATATAGTAATGGGGGTGTTACATAGTGGTATCAGAGCCTGATTACAAATTCTATAGACTGTCCATGTACATAAACTTGGAACTTGTAGAAGCACAACCTTGCTCGTAAGTTTTATTTTATTATGAGATGCATTATTATTTCATGAATTATATTGGTCATGTTCTAAAACAGTATTACAGTCATGATAAGAACAAGGGTGAGAGTAGTAGATGAGGTAGAAACCAAGAATGGGAGACACCTATGCCAAACGATGATCGGGACACTGTTATAAACCGAGTTACAGAACTCATTCAATGATAGTCAGAACAAATTCAACAACTCATACAGCAGAGGGATGTGGGTGGCCAACAGAGAGCTGAAATGAATCAACCATAGCCCCGAGCAAAACAAGTGGAGATAGTTGGGGAAAGATTCAGAAAACTCAATCCACTAACATTTGAAGATGTAGTAGATCTCACAGCCATAGAGGATTGGCTGAGAATCCTAGAGAATATGTTCTAGTATAGCAGAGTCTTAGAGAAAGAGAAGGTGATATGCGCCTCTTTTATACTTCGTAGAAGTGCCAAAACTGGTGGGATATAATGAGGAGCATAGAGGATCCCTCTACTATGACTTGGGAAAGATTTAAAGAGTTATTCAGGAACAAATATTTCACAGCTCCTGTTCGTGCAATGAAGATGAACGAATTTATACAGCTGCGATAAGGAGCTGTGACAGTCGGGAACTACATTCAAAAATTTGAACAGTTGTCTAGGTTTGCCATGCATATGGTCAACACTGATGCACTAAAAGTAGAGAGATTCCTTGAAGGTTTGAGGCCAAAACTATACAGAGATGTTAATATGGTGGGAATTTAAGGAGTCACTATTCACAGTTTATTAAGCATTAGTTGCTAAGCAAGCTGAACTTAGAATTGTTCGTACGTAAGAAGCTCATCGCCAATTTAAGCAAGGACAAGGACAGAGGTGGGCTGGAAGTGAAAAGAAGAGGCCATTCCAAGCTCAAGGCCAGAAACCCGAATTTTGATCAAAACAAGGGCAGCAACAGTGGGAGCAAAATAAGAGGCCAAAGGTAAAGCAGGGGAAAGCACCGATTCCACAATCTATGTGCCCTGGATGCGGTGGCCAACATATGGAAAACTGCCCTACAGATTCTAGAAGGTGCTATATGTGTGGAAAGGTTGGCCATATTGTCAAAACATGTTTGGAAAACCCAAACTCTACAAAGCAACAGAATGCACCAGCTAGAGTTTTTACCATCACTAGAGCAAACATAGAGGCGAATCTATCAGTAGTGACAGGTAAACTCTTTATCCATGATACTCCAGCATTTATACTATTTAATTCAGGAGTTACACATTCATTTGTGTCCACTGAGTATGTGAAGAGGCTGGGTAGGACGCCTGATGTAATAGAAGTTAGTTATAATGTGACGATTCCTTCTAGAGACTCAAAACAGACCAATCAGATTTTGAAAGCCTATGCCATTCCTATTGAAGATAGAGAACTATATGCTGATCTGATTGTATTGGCCATGAATGACTTAAATATTGTCTATTGGAGACTTAAATCCAAAACTTGCACAAAGTTTGCTTAAATTTTAGTTGTTGTTCTTGTACAAATTTGTCACTCGCTTGATGACTTAAATATTGTCTATTGGAGACTTAAAGCATATTAAGTACTTCAAAGAGTTGTGTAGCAAAAATGCAATATTATACTTAATAAATTTTAAGGCAATAATTTCACTTGAAGATAGTTAGAAGGAAATATGATACAATGAACTATAGAGTAGTGTAAAAGTATTAAAATGTTAAAAATAAAAAAGGCATAGAGAATTTTTATAGTAGTTTAAAGGTGGAATAACTCTTCTACGTCTATTCTTATCAAATCTTCTAGAGGAATTCATTAGATATTCACAAATTTTACATGAAAATCCTATTTCTAGCTACCACAATTTACTTACACAAACTCACACTTCAGCTACTTCTCAATCTGCCTACATAAAGCTAGATTAATATTGTCATAAGAGTCTTTCTAAACAAGTCCGACTCAAGTGTTCGTATTTTTTTATATCACTTAGTTATCTTCCAAACACTCAAAACTTCTCAAGTTTCAGCTAAGTAAAGTGAAGTAGATTATATGACTTGGAACTTCTCGCACAGTCTTTTTTTCAGAGTATTCAGCCAAATTTCAGCATTCAATTATTGTATTTAGCATTATTTTTCTTCTCTTTCAATTGTTATTATGGACTTCATGAGAATATGGCTGTTGCGCTTTTCATTTGAATTCCTTGTGAAATGATCATAATTGATTATGATGAAATCATAATTAATTATGATTTAATTAGTTGGCATTGATTGATAATTTTGTTATCTTGCACAAGAATTAACTGAATTTATTGATTTACCTTTTATGAATTAATTGCCTAGTTTATCTTGTGCAGATTTGTTAGATTGCATTGATGGAAAGATTTTATTTACAAAGATAATTTGGGATCTTTTTCTGATAAGGAAAAGATATTGACATATCTTGTATTATTCTATGCAATGTATCTAGATACTTTTGAAGTAGAGATTCGAACTTAATTGATGCTGCATATATACCCCAAAGATTGAAGAAGCAACACACACCTTTGGAGAGAAGAAGTGCACGACTTCAAGCTTTGGGAATTGCTCTCATTTTTATTCACTCTTTCGGAGAAGAGGGTGAGCCTTTCAGGAGATAGGCGCAATTCTTCGGGAGAAGAATTTGAAGATCTTCGGGAGAAGGTCGATCTGCCATTTGAAGGGATTTTAGCATTGAATGGAGTTTAGTAGTGCATACTTAAAAGTCGAGGGGATCTCGCTAAAGTTTCACTAATTAATTTGTTCAAGAATGGCGTCATTAGTAAAAAAAAAGTCTTTAGATTTTGAATAAGTTCCATTATTATAACTGTAATCTGAATTAGTGAAGTGTTCATTACAGGTGGTGGCCTTGTGCATGTAGAGTACATTTATACTTGAAGCACGTAAAAATTTCGTGTGTCATTTACTTTACTATTCTTTACTTGTTTCAACAAACTGCAGAGTTATTACAATAATTGAATCTGATTAATAAATAAAGTTGGTAATAGCACTAAAACAAATCTAACAATTGGCATCAGGAACTGATCACTAGATATACATAATGAGATTTTGGGAACTGATCTGTTTAACGTGCAGGAATGGACCATCTTCATGAAGGAGGATCAACCACTCGACCTCCACTATTGGAAGGCTTGAAGTACTCATACTGGAAGGCAAAGATGCGAGCCTTCATTAAATCTGTGGATGAACGGTCTTAGCGTGCTTTTATGATAAGCTGGAAACGTCATATGATGACAAATGAATAGAAAAAAGAGGTTCTTATGCTAGAAGATCAATGCAACACTGAGGATGAGAAAGTTGCAAATTACAACTCAAATGCCCTAAATGTAATTTTCAGTACAGTTGATGTCAATAAATTCAAATTGATTGTAATATGTGAGAGTGCAAAAGAGGCTTGGGAAATTTTCCAAACTGCCTATGAAGGAACTACACCAGTGCGAATGTCAAAACTTCAAATTTTGTCCTCAAAATTTGAAGATCTTAGAATGGAGGAGAGTGAGACAATTGCCACCTTCAATGCAAAACTATGTGACATAGCAAATAAAGCTCAAGCTCTTGGCGAAAAGTATTCAAACTTTAAACTTGTACGAAAAGCCTTAAGGTCCCTACCAGAAAGATTTGTGTACAGGTCACTACCATTGAAGAAGCCAGTGATACTGGAAAAATAAAACAGGATGAGTTGATGGGCTCCTTACAAACATTTGAATTGAATCTCAATCACAATGGAAGAGATAAAGGAAAAAGTGTTGCTTTCCAAGCTGAAGTTGTAAAATCAACATCTGAATCAGAGGACAACGATAATATGTTAGAATCTTTGGCTCTTGTGATAAATTTTTTTGGGAAATTTCTCAAAATGTTGAATGAAAACTCAAACAAACCAAAGTCTCGTAAGTCTTTCAATTCACAAAAGGATAAAACTAATTTTAATTCTTTTGATGACAGGAAAAATAGAAGGATTCAGTGTCGTGAATGTGAAAGGTTTGGACATATCCAAGCAGAATGTACCAATACTCTCAAATGGATGGGCAAGTCTTTGACTACTACTTAGAGTGATGAGGAATCTGAAGGAAGTCAGGAAAATGATTATATGGCATTCAACTCTAAAATGATGAACAATCATCATGATCATGTTGTAACAAATCAAAGATATGTTCCAACAGTTCTGTATAATGCAACGTGTTTGACTTCATCTACTGCTACAGGTGAGAATAATGTGCAGATTTTAGATTCAAAAACTAATAGTGACGAGGATGAGCCCAACATTGAGAAATTTCAGCAAATATATAACAAAATGTTTCAGAAGTGGCTTGAGATATGCAAAATTAATAAGTTACTTGAGGAATAAATTGTTGTACTAAACAAGAAAAATAAATCGTTGAAAGTAGAAATACATGAGTTTATGAATCTTGTTGCTAAAAAGGACTTTAAAATTCACAAAACTGAATAGAAACTACTTCACACTCAAAGGATGATGAAGCTCGACTCTGGTAAGAAAAAACTAGATGAAATACTTTCCATTGGTAAACCATGTAGTAATCATCATGGGTTGGGATACACTAGTGAGTCTTCAACTTCAAAAACTATTTTTGTAAATGAAGCAAAACATGTTCAGTCCATCTTTAATAAAAGCAAAAAATCTATTTCTCAAAAGCCAAAGCCGAAAAGGTTTATTCCTATATGTCATTTCTATAATCTGCATGGACATATCCGACCAAAATGTTTTAAGTTTAAAAAGGCTTTAAGGAATGGTATGCATTTTTGTTCACCTGCTTCCGCAATGTTGCAACATAAATCTAAATTATTGCAATAGACTCCTAAGATCAAAATTGACTTGAAAAATGAATCTCAGAAGAATCTGGATTAGAAAATCAAATCTTAAATGTTTTGTTGTGAACATTTCTTTAAAAGTCTGTACTGATAATGCTTGGCATTTTGATAGTGGATGTTCCAGACATATGCAGGTGATAAGAAAAAATTGAAAAGCTATCAAAGTGTGAATGAAGGACATGTTATCATTGAGATGGTGAAAAGAACGTGTACTTGGAAAAGGAGTATCAATGTTGAAGAATTGTCAAAACTCAAGAATATGCTCCATGTAGAAAGTTTGAAGTCAAATCTGATCAGCATTAGCCAACTTTGTGATCAGAATCTCTTTATCAGGTTTAATAAAAATAAATGCCAGGTATTTGATGAAATTGACAGGTGTGTGTTAATTGGTTCTCGTTTATTGAATTTATTGATTTACCTTTTATGAATTAATTGCCTAGTTTACCTTGTGCAGATTTGGTTAGATTGCATTAATGGAAATATTCTATTTACAAAGATAAGTTGGGATTTTTTTCTGATAAGAAAACGATCTTGACATATCTTGTATTATTCTATGCAACGCATCTAGATACTTTTGAAGTGGAGATTCAAACTTAATTGATGCTGCATATATGCCCCAAAGATTGAAACACACACACCTTTGGAGAGAAGAAGTGCACGGCTTCAAGCTTTGGGAATTGCTCTCATTTTTATTCACTCTTTTCGGAGAAAAAGGTGAGCATTTCGGGAGATAGGCATAATTCTTTGAGAGAAGAATTTGAAGATCTTCGGGAGAAGGTCGATCTGCCATCTGAAGGGATTTCAATATTGAAGGGAGTTCAACAGTACAGACTTAAAAGTCGAGGGGATCTCGCTGAAGTTTCACTAATTGATTTATTCAAAAACAGCGTCATTAGTAAAAAGAGAGTCTTTACATTTTGAATAAGTTCCATTATTATAACTGTAATCTGAATTAGTGAAGTGTTCATTACAGGTGGTGGCCTCATGCATGTAGAGTACATTTGTACTTGAAGCACGTAAAAATTTTGTGTGTCATTTACTTTACTGTTCTTTACTTGTTTCAACAAACTGTACAATTGTTACAATAATTGAATCTGATTAACAAGTAAAGTTGGTAATAGCATTAAAACAGATCTAACACCTTATTTTTTTACAAATTATTTTTTATATGTTTGGTTGTGTGTAAAATAACAGTACTTTGTCCTTTCTATACCGACATCTTTCTCCTTAGATAAATTTCATCAATCGGATTTTAGTGACGCTCTTTAGTATGAAATTACAATTATGAATTTTGCTCCTTACAAACTATACCAGTCCTTACTCTGCTGAAGATCTTCGCCTTGTAAAGTTCTCTATTATGGTCATGGACTCTATTGTCTTGTCTATGAAGTAGTCTTCATTCTTCTGCTCTGATCATCACTTAACTCATCTGATCATGCTTAGTTGAGTCATTCTGCTATACTCTAGTTTGAATCTTCTCAGCTTATATTTACTCATTACTAACTAACGAATTAAAATATATTTACTTTAAAAAAGTCAATACATACTATTTAATCTTGTATTTAACAACCATTACATTTCAATTAGATTTAAAAAAATTTAATAACTTATAATTTCGAATTATTGCGCCAGTGGATTTAGTATGTACTATTAAAATAAACTTCCAAAAATATAAAAATATTTCAAAAATTAAATCAATTATGTATTCTGTTTTGCATCTAACTATACCAACAAATATAAGGACAAAAAGAAGATAAAATACTCGTGTTATTCGTGCGAAAAACTAGTTATACTGTAAAAATAAACATCACTATATACAATAAATAGATTGCCTCCAACAAATAAAAATTGAAATCATAAGAATATTTAAAAATTAATTTTATATCACTGTTCTATTTAAGTAATTAAAATATATTTACTTTTAATATTCAATACAAAATTAATTATTTTTGTAATTTATTTTACAATGATTTTTTTATTAAATTTTTATATATTTGACTTAGTGTACTAGTAAATTTAGTATATACTTTAAAATTAAATTTCAAAAAATATAGAAGAACTTTTAGTAATTATACTTTCAAAATAAAAATATTTTTTTATTCTTTCCAATATTCCAAAGTTAATTTGATTGTGTATCTCACTCAAATACTATCTCAGGAATTAAAATATATTTACTTTAAAAATATTCATGACGTATTCATTTCTGCATTCCATCATGTAGCTCTTATAATCTACTCATTTACCTCCAACAATTACAAACTTGAATAAAAGAACAAAGTACTCGTGTTATCCTTCCTCTCAATTTATAAGTTATGTTTCCATTTTATATTTATATTGCAAGTCGTCATGCTGCTTTAAAAAGTAGTAATAACGTAAAAAATAAATATAACTACATACGCGAAGTAGTTCTCTTTACGCTCTATTACCTTTAATAAATAAAAGGTGATTGTAATTATATTTAAATTATTCTGATTATTTGTTTTACATTACGTTATAATTGGATTTTAATTTTTTAATTATTATTATATTTCTTGAGTCATTTGAAAAAAATAAAAAAAAAATACTATGTAAATAATTAAAAAAATTACTTTTAAAATATTCATTTCATATTTCGAATTTTTGCATTTAAATTATATTACATTATTACAATTTTATAGGATTTTTAACTCTTAAATATTTATATTGCTGAGTTTTTTGTGCTTCTAAAATTTAGTATAAACTTTTAAGTTAAATTTCGCATGACATAGAAAAATCTATAGTAATTAAACTTTTAAATTTAAATTATTTTAAAATATGTTTAATTATTCTAAGGCCAATACTCTGAAGTTAAATTGATTGTACATTTGAACTAAATACCATCTAAGGAATTACAAGTTATTTACTTTTAAAATATTCAACACACATATCATTTTGGTATTTTATTTATATTGCATTTTTAATAGATTTAAATTTTTTGAATATTTATATATTCTTTTGTTATTATAATTTAAAACTATTTAATATTGTCTACGGAACTAATATATGATTCATTCCAAGATATTCAATACACATTTTTTTATTTTTGTAATTAATTAGATTGCATTTTTATTTAATTTGAAAATTTTAAAATATATGTATTTTCAAGTTGTTGTGCAAGTAGAAATTAATATATATTTTCAAATAAAAATTTATAAATTCTAATAAGCAATTCTTTTAAATCTATAAATTTGCCTCTAACAATGACAAATAAATATGAACACAAAAACAAGACAAAGTGCTCCCGCTACTCGTACTCTCAAAAAACTCAATTTAAAACTCTCGTTAATTCTCATGATGCTCCATTGCCTCCAACAAATAAAAGTATAAATATTCATATATTCTTCGATTATTAAATAAAAATACTATGATAGGTAACATATAATTACTTTAAAAATATTCAAATTACATTAAAAATACTCGATGCTTATTTTATTTGATTTTGAAATTTTAAATTATTTATATTTTTGATTTTTTGTGCCAGTAGAATTTAGTAAATAAAATGTCATAAAATATAGAGAGATCTTTAATAACTATATTTAAAAATTTGAATATATATATTTTCTAAATAAAAACTATTTAATACTAACTAACGAAATAAAATATATTTACTTTAAAAAAGTCAATACATACTATTTAATCTTGTATTTAACAACCATTACATTTCAATTAGATTTAAAAAAAAATTAATAACTTATAATTTCGAATTATTGCGCTAGTAGATTTAGTATGTACTATTAAAATAAACTTCCAAAAATATAAAAAAATTCAAAAATTAAATCAATTATGTATTCTATTTTGCATCTAACTATACAACAAATATAAGGACAAAAAGAAGATAAAATACTCGTGTTATTCGTGCGAAAAACTAGTTATACTGTAAAAATAAACATCACTATATACAATAAATAGATTGCCTCCAACAAATAAAAATTGAAATCATAAGAATATTTAAAAATTAATTTTATATCACTGTTCTATTTAAGTAATTAAAATATATTTACTTTTAATATTCAATACAAAATTAATTATTTTTGTAATTTATTTTACAATGAGTTTTTTTATTAAATTTTTATATATTTGACTTAGTGTACTAGTAAATTTAGTATATACTTTAAAATTAAATTTCAAAAAATATAGAAGAACTTTTAGTAATTATACTTTCAAAATAAAAATATTTTTAATTATTCTTTCCAATATTCCAAAGTTAATTTGATTGTGTATCTCACTCAAATACTATCTCAGGAATTAAAATATATTTACTTTAAAAATATTCATGACGTATTCATTTCTGCATTCCATCATGTAGCTCTTATAATCTACTCATTTACCTCCAACAATTACAAACTTGATAAAAGAACAAAGTACTCGTGTTATCCTTCCTCTCAATTTATAAGTTATGTTTCCATTTTATATTTATATTTGCAAGTCGTCATGCTGCTTTAAAAAGTAGTAATAACGTAAAAAATAAATATAACTACATACGCAAAGTAGTTCTCTTTACGCTCTATTACCTTTAATAAATAAAAGGTGATTGTAATTATATTTAAATTATTCTGATTATTTGTTTTACATTACGTTATAATTGGATTTTAATTTTTTTAATTATTTATATATTCTTGAGTCATTTGAAAAAAATAAAAAAAAATACTATGTAAATAAATAAAAAAATTACTTTTAAAATATTCATTTCATATTTCGAATTTTTGTATTTAAATTATATTACATTATTACAATTTTATAGGATTTTTAACTCTTAATATTTATATTGCTGAGTTTTTTGTGCTTCTAAAATTTAGTATAAACTTTTAAGTTAAATTTCGCATGACATAGAAAAATCTATAGTAATTAAACTTTTAAATTTAAATTATTTTAAAATATGTTTAATTATTCTAAGGCCAATACTCTGAAGTTAAATTGATTGTACATTTGAACTAAATACTATCTAAGGAATTACAAGTTATTTACTTTTAAAATATTCAACACATATTCATTTTGGTATTTTATTTATATTGCATTTTTAATAGATTTAAATTTTTTGAATATTTATATATTCTTTTGTTATTATAATTTGAAACTATTTAATATTGTCTACGGAACTAATATATGATTCATTCCAAGATATTCAATACACATTTTTTTATTTTTGTAATTAATTAGATTGCATTTTTATTTAATTTGAAAATTTTAAAATATCTGTATTTTCAAGTTGTTGTGCAAGTAGAAATTAATATATATTTTCAAATAAAAATTTATAAATTCTAATAAGCAATTCTTTTAAATCTATAAATTTGCCTCTAACAATGACAAATAAATATGAACACAAAAACAAGACAAAGTGCTCATGTTACTCGTACTCTCAAAAAACTCAATTTAAAACTCTCGTTAATTCTCATGATGCTCCATTGCCTCCAACAAATAAAAGTTTAAATATTAATATATTCTTCAATTATTAAATAAAAATACTATGATAGGTAACATATAATTACTTTAAAAATATTCAAATTACATTAAAAATACTCGATGCTTATTTTATTTGATTTTGAAATTTTAAATTATTTATATTTTTGATTTTTTGTGCCAGTAGAATTTAGTAAATAAAATGTCATAAAATATAGAGAGATCTTTAATAACTATATTTAAAAATTTGAATATATACTTTATTGTTCTAAATAAAAACTATTAATACTAACTAACGAATTAAAAATATTTTACTTTAAAAAAGTCAATACATACTATTTAATCTTGTATTTAACAACCATTACATTTCAATTAGATTTAAAAAAAAATTAATAACTTATAATTTCGAATTATTGCGCCAGTAGATTTAGTATGTACTATTAAAATAAACTTCCAAAAATATAAAAATATTTCAAAAATTAAATCAATTATGTATTCTATTTTGCATCTAACTATACCAACAAATATAAGGACAAAAAGAAGATAAAATACTCGTGTTATTCGTGCGAAAAACTAGTTATACTGTAAAAATAAACATCACTATATACAATAAATAGATTGCCTCCAACAAATAAAAATTGAAATCATAAGAATATTTAAAAATTAATTTTATATCACTGTTCTATTTAAGTAATTAAAATATATTTACTTTTAATATTCAATACAAAATTAATTATTTTTGTAATTTATTTTACAATGAGTTTTTTTATTAAATTTTTATATATTTGACTTAGTGTACTAGTAAATTTAGTCTATACTTTAAAATTAAATTTCAAAAAATATAGAAGAACTTTTAGTAATTATACTTTCAAAATAAAAATATTTTTAATTATTCTTTCCAATATTCAAAGTTAATTTGATTGTGTATCTCACTCAAATACTATCTCAGGAATTAAAATATATTTACTTTAAAAATATTCATGACGTATTCATTTCTGCATTCCATCATGTAGCTCTTATAATCTACTCATTTACCTCCAACAATTACAAACTTGAATAAAAGAACAAAGTACTCGTGTTATCCTTCCTCTCAATTTATAAGTTATGTTTCCATTTTATATTTATATTTGCAAGTCGTCATGCTGCTTTAAAAAGTAGTAATAACGTAAAAAATAAATATAACTACATACGCAAAGTAGTTCTCTTTACGCTCTATTACCTTTAATAAATAAAAGGTGATTGTAATTATATATTAAATTATTCTGATTATTTGTTTTACATTACGTTATAATTGGATTTTAATTTTTTTAATTATTTATATATTCTTGAGTCATTTGAAAAAAATAAAAAAAATACTATGTAAATAATTAAAAAAATTACTTTTAAAAATTCATTTCATATTTCGAATTTTTGCATTTAAATTATATTACATTATTACAATTTTATAGGATTTTTAACTCTTAAATATTTATATTGCTGAGTTTTTTGTGCTTCTAAAATTTAGTATAAACTTTTAAGTTAAATTTCGCATGACATAGAAAAATCTATAGTAATTAAACTTTTAAATTTAAATTATTTTAAAATATGTTTAATTATTCTAAGGCCAATACTCTGAAGTTAAATTGATTGTACATTTGAACTAAATACCATCTAAGGAATTACAAGTTATTTACTTTTAAAATATTCAACACATATTCATTTTGGTATTTTATTTATATTGCATTTTTAATAGATTTAAATTTTTTGAATATTTATATATTCTTTTGTTATTATAATTTAAAACTATTTAATATTGTCTACGGAACTAATATATGATTCATTCCAAGATATTCAATACACATTTTTTTATTTTTGTAATTAATTAGATTGCATTTCTATTTAATTTGAAAATTTTAAAATATCTGTATGTTCAAGTTGTTGTGCAAGTAGAAATTAATATATATTTTCAAATAAAAATTTATAAATTCTAATAAGCAATTCTTTTAAATCTATAAATTTGCCTATAACAATGACAAAAAAAATATGAACACAAAAACAAGACAAAGTGCTCCTGTTACTCGTACTCTCAAAAAACTCAATTTAAAATTCTCGTTAATTCTCATGATGCTCCATTGCCTCCAACAAATAAAAGTTTAAATATTCATATATTCTTCAATTATTAAATAATAATACTATGACAGGTAACATATAATTACTTTAAAAATATTCAAATTACATGGAATTTATAAAAAAAAAAATTGAAAATATATACTAATTTTTACTTGCACAACAACTTGAAAATATAGATATTTAAAAAAATTAAAATTGAATAAAAATGCAATGAAATTAATTACAAAAATAAACAATATGCATTGATTATCGAGGAATGATCATATGTTAGTTCCATAGACAATATTAAATATATTTTATTTATAATAACCAAAGGATATGTAAATATTAAAAACAAAAATCAAATCTATTAAAAATGCAATGTAAGTTAAATACCAAAATGCATATGTATTGAATATTTTAAAAGTATATAAATCTTAATTCCTTAGATAGTATTTAGTTTAAATACATAATTAATTTAACTTTAGAATATTAGCCTTAGAATAATTAAACATATTTTAAAATAATTTAAATTTAAAAGTGTAATTGCTAAAGGTTTTTCCATATTATACGAAATTTAACTTAAAGGTATATGTACTAAATTTTACAAGCCCAAAAACTAAATGAAATAAATATTTAAAACCTAAAAATCTTATCAAATTGTAATCATGTAATATAAATTAAATACAAAAATTTGTAATATGAAAGCAATATTATAAAAGTAAAAAAAAAACATTAATCCATTACGGAGTATTTATTTACAGTATACAATAAATTTAACTTTAGGATATTTGTCTATGTGTGATTTAAAAATAATTTTTAAATTTAAAAGTATAATTATTAAATAGCATTAAATATTTTTTATGAGAATGACTAAAGAATATATAAATAATTTAAATTTTAAATTCCAATTAAAACGCAATGTAAATCAAATAATCAAAATAATTTTAAATATAATTACGTTCAACTTTTATCGGTTAGAGGCAATAAAGCATAATGATAACAATTTAGTGTATGTTGTTATATTTATTTATTGAAATTTATTTTTTACGTTATTACTATTTTTTATTGTAGTATGACAAATTGCAAATATATATAAAATGGAAACATAACTTGTAAATTGAGAGGAAGGAAAACACGAGTACTTTGTTCTTTTATTCATGTTTGTAATTGTTGGAGTTAAATTAGTAGTTTATGAGAGCTATTTGTTGTAGTTATTTTGATGGAATGTAAAATAGATACAAAAAAGTATATGTCATGAATATTTTGAAAGTAATATATTTTAATTCCTGAGAGATGGAATTTGGTTGAACTATACAATCAAATTAACTTTTGAATATTGGTAAGAATAATTAAAAATATTTTCATTTTGCAAGTATAATTACTAGTAAAATAAGTCAAAAATATAAAAACTTAATAAAACTCAATGTAAAACAAATTACAAATATAAATATTTTTGAATTTAATATGTAAAAGTAAATATATTTTAATTACTTTGATACAACACTGATAAAAAATTAATTTTTAAAATATACTTATGATTTTAACATTTATTTCTTGGAGGCAATGCATTAAAATTAGAACTATTTATTGTATATAGTGATATTTATTTTTTACATTATTACTATCTTTTCGCATGAATGACACGAGTACTTTATGTTCATTTTATCTTCATTTTTGTTGTTATTGTTAGAGGTAAATTTGTATACTTAAAAGATTTAATTTTTGAAATATTTTTCTACATTTGTGAAATTTAATTTAATAGCACATAGTAAATCTACTAGCGCAAGAATTCAGAATTATAAGTTTTTGAAAATTTTAAAATCTAATAGAAATGCAATCGCAGTTAAATACATGATTAAATAGTATGTATGTTCTTTTTTAAATTCAACATAATTTAATTCGTTAGATGGTATTAAATATCTTTTATTTAGAATAATAAAGTATATATTTAAATTTTAAAATAAAATTATAAAATATTTCTGTATATTTTATGAAATTTAATTTACTAAATTTGACTTCACAAAAACTCAAAAATATAAATAATTTAAAATCTTAAAATCAAATAAAATATGCATTGAATATTTTTAAAGTAATTATATTTTACCTATCATATTGTTTTTATTTAAAATAAATAAAGAATAAAAGAATATTTTAACTTTTACTTGTTGGAAGCAATGGAGCATCATGACAACTATTGAGAATTTTAAATAGAGTTTTTTTAGAGTAAGAGTAACATGAATACTTTGTCTTGTTTTTGTGTTCATATTTATTTTTTATTGTTAAAGGCAAATTTATAGATTTAAAACAATTGCTTATTGGAATTTATAAAAAAAAAATTGAAAATATATACTAATTTTTACTTGCGCAACAACTTGAAAATATAGATATTTAAAAAAATTAAAATTGAATAAAAATGCAATCAAATTAATTACAAAAATAAACAATATGCATTGATTATCTAGGAATGATCATATGTTAGTTCCATAGACAATATTAAATATATTTTATTTATAATAACCAAAGGATATGTAAATATTAAAAACAAAAATCAAATCTATTAAAAATGCAATGTAAGTTAAATACCAAAATGCATATGTATTGAATATTTTAAAAGTATATAAATCTTAATTCCTTAGATAGTATTTAGTTTAAATACATAATTAATTTAACTTTAGAATATTAGCCTTAGAATAATTAAACATATTTTAAAATAATTTAAATTTAAAAGTGTAATTGCTAAAGGTTTTTCCTTATTATACGAAATTTAACTTAAAGGTATATGTACTAAATTTTACAAGCCCAAAAAACTAAATGAAATAAATATTTAAAACCTAAAAATCTTATCAAATTGTAATCATGTAATATAAATTAAATACAAAAATTTGTAATATGAAAGCAATATTATAAAAGTAAAAAAAAAACATTAATCCATTACGAGAGTATTTATTTACAGTATACAATAAATTTAACTTTAGGATATTTGTCTATGTGTGATTTAAAAATAATTTTTAAATTTAAAAGTATAATTATTAAATAGCATTAAATATTTTTTATGAGAATGACTAAAGAATATATAAATAATTTAAATTTTAAATTCCAATTAAAACGCAATGTAAATCAAATAATCAAAATAATTTTAAATATAATTACGTTCAACTTTTATCGGTTAGAGGCAATAAAGCATAATGATAACAATTTAGTGTATGTTGTTATATTTATTTATTGAAATTTATTTTTTACGTTATTACTATTTTTTATTGTAGTATGACAAATTGCAAATATATATAAAATGGAAACATAACTTGTAAATTGAGAGGAAGGAAAACACGAGTACTTTGTTCTTTTATTCATGTTTGTAATTGTTGGAGTTAAATTAGTAGTTTATGAGAGCTATTTGTTGTAGTTATTTTGATGGAATGTAAAATAGATACAAAAAAGTATATGTCATGAATATTTTGAAAGTAAATATATTTTAATTCCTGAGAGATGGAATTTGGTTGAACTATACAATCAAATTAACTTTTGAATATTGGTAAGAATAATTAAAAATATTTTCATTTTGCAAGTATAATTACTAGTAAAATAAGTCAAAAATATAAAAATTTAATAAAACTCAATGTAAAACAAATTACAAATATAAATATTTTTGAATTTAATATGTAAAAGTAAATATATTTTAATTACTTTGATACAACACTGATAAAAAAATAATTTTTAAAATATACTTATGATTTTAACTTTTATTTCTTGGAGGCAATGCATTAAAATTAGAACTATTTATTGTATATAGTGATATTTATTTTTTACATTATTACTATCTTTTCGCATGAATGACACGAGTACTTTATGTTCATTTTATCTTCATTTTTGTTGTTATTGTTAGAGGTAAATTTGTATACTTAAAAGATTTAATTTTTGAAATATTTTTCTACATTTGTGAAATTTAATTTAATAGCACATAGTAAATCTACTAGCGCAAGAATTCAGAATTATAAGTTTTTGAAAATTTTAAAATCTAATAGAAATGCAATCGCAGTTAAATACATGATTAAATAGTATGTATGTTCTTTTTTAAATTCAACATAATTTAATTCGTTAGATGGTATTAAATATCTTTTATTTAGAATAATAAAATATATATTTAAATTTTAAAATAAAATTATAAAATATTTCTGTATATTTTATGAAATTTAATTTACTAAATTTGACTTCACAAAAACTCAAAAATATAAATAATTTAAAATCTTAAAATCAAATAAAATATGCATTGAATATTTTTAAAGTAATTATATTTTACCTATCATATTGTTTTTATTTAAAATAAATAAAGAATAAAAGAATATTTTAACTTTTACTTGTTGGAAGCAATGGAGCATCATGACAACTATTGAGAATTTTAAATAGAGCTTTTTTAGAGTAAGAGTAACATGAATACTTTGTCTTGTTTTTGTGTTCATATTTATTTTTTATTGTTAAAGGCAAATTTATAGATTTAAAACAATTGCTTATTGGAATTTATAAAAAAAAAATTGAAAATATATACTAATTTTTACTTGCACAACAACTTGAAAATATAGATATTTAAAAAAATTAAAATTGAATAAAAATGCAATCAAATTAATTACAAAAATAAACAATATGCATTGATTATCCAGGAATGATCATATGTTAGTTCCATAGACAATATTAAATAATTTTTATTTATAATAACCAAAGGATATGTAAATATTAAAAACAAAAATCAAATCTATTAAAAATGCAATGTAAGTTAAATACCAAAATGCATATGTATTGAATATTTTAAAAGTATATATAATCTTAATTCCTTAGATAGTATTTAGTTTAAATACATAATTAATTTAACTTTAGAATATTAGCCTTAGAATAATTAAACATATTTTAAAATAATTTAAATTTAAAAGTGTAATTGCTAAAGGTTTTTCCATATTATACGAAATTTAACTTAAAGGTATATATACTAAATTTTACAAGCCCAAAAAACTAAATGAAATAAATATTTAAAACCTAAAAATCTTATCAAATTGTAATCATGTAATATAAATTAAATAAAAAAATTTGTAATATGAAAGGAATATTATAAAAGTAAAAAAAAATATTAATTCGTTACAGAGTATTTATTTACAGTATACAATAAATTTAACTTTAGGATATTTGTCTATGTGTGATTTAAAAATAATTTTTAAATTTAAAAGTATAATTATTAAATAGCATTAAATATTTTTTATGAGAATGACTAAAGAATATATAAATAATTTAAATTTTAAATTCCAATTAAAACGCAATGTAAATCAAATAATCAAAATAATTTTAAATATAATTACGTTCAACTTTTATCGGTTAGAGGCAATAAAGCATAATGATAACAATTTAGTGTATGTTGTTATATTTATTTATTGAAATTTATTTTTTACGTTATTACTATTTTTTATTGTAGTATGACAAATTGCAAATATATAAAATGGAAACATAACTTGTAAATTGAGAGGAAGGAAAACACGAGTACTTTGTTCTTTTATTCATGTTTGTAATTGTTGGAGTTAAATTAGTAGTTTATGAGAGCTATTTGTTGTAGTTATTTTGATGGAATGTAAAATAGATACAAAAAAGTATATGTCATGAATATTTTGAAAGTAAATATATTTTAATTCCTGAGAGATGGAATTTGGTTGAAATATACAATCAAATTAACTTTTGAATATTGGTAAGAATAATTAAAAATATTTTCATTTTGCAAGTATAATTACTAGTAAAATAAGTCAAAAATATAAAAATTTAATAAAACTCAATGTAAAACAAATTACAAATATAAATATTTTTGAATTTAATATGTAAAAGTAAATATATTTTAATTACTTTGATACAACACTGATAAAAAAATAATTTTTAAAATATACTTATGATTTTAACTTTTATTTCTTGGAGGCAATGCATTAAAATTAGAACTATTTATTGTATATAGTGATATTTATTTTTTACATTATTACTATTTTTCGCATGAATGTGAGTACTTTATGTTCATTTTATCTTCATTTTTGTTGTTATTGTTAGAGGTAAATTTGTATACTTAAAAGATTTAATTTTTGAATATTTTTTCTACATTTGTGAAATTTAATTTAATAGCACATAGTAAATCTACTAGCGCAAGAATTCAGAAATATAAGTTTTTGAAAATTTTAAAATCTAATAGAAATGCAATCGCAGTTAAATACAAGATTAAATAGTATGTATGTTCTTTTTTAAATTCAACATAATTTAATTCGTTAGATGGTATTAAATAGCTTTTATTTAGAATAATAAAGTATATATTTAAATTTTAAAGTAAAATTATAAAATATTTCTATATATTTTATGAAATTTAATTTACTAAATTTGACTTCCCAAAAACTCAAAAATATAAATAATTTAAAATCTTAAAATCAAATAAAATATGCATTGAATATTTTTAAAGTAATTATATTTTACCTATCATATTGTTTTATTTAAAATAAATAAAGAATAAAAGAATATTTTAACTTTTACTTGTTGGAAGCAATGGAGCATCATGACAACTATTGAGAATTTTAAATAGAGCTTTTTTAGAGTAAGAGTAACATGAATACTTTGTCTTGTTTTTTGTTCATATTTATTTTTTATTCTTAGAGGCAAATTTATAGATTTAAAAGAATTGCTTATTGAAATTTATAAAAAAAAAATTGAAAATATATACTAATTTTACTTGCACAACAACTTGAAAATATAGATATTTAAAAAAATTAAAATTGAATAAAAATGCAATCAAATTAATTACAAAAATAAAAAATATGCATTGATTATCCAGGAATGAATCATATGTTAGTTCCATAGACAATATTAAATAATTTTTATTTATAATAACCAAAGGATATGTAAATATTAAAAACAAAAATCAAATCTATTAAAAATGCAATGTAAGTTAAATACCAAAATGCATATGTATTGAATATTTTAAAAGTATATAAATCTTAATTCCTTAGATAGTATTTAGTTTAATACATAATTAATTTAACTTTAGAATATTAGCCTTAGAATAATTAAACATATTTTAAAATAATTTAAATTTAAAAGTGTAATTGCTAAAGGTTTTTCCATATTATATGAAATTTAACTTAAAGGTATATATACTAAATTTTACAAGCCCAAAAAACTAAATGAAATAAATATTTAAAACCTAAAAATCTTATCAAATTGTAATCATGTAATATAAATTAAATACAAAAATTTGTAATATGAAAGGAATATTATAAAAGTAAAAAAAAAATATTACTTCGTTACAGAGTATTTATTTACAGTATACAATAAATTTAACTTTAGAATATTTGTCTATGTGTGATTTAAAAATAATTTTTAAATTTAAAAGTATAATTATTAAATAGCATTAAATATTTTTTATGAGAATGACTAAAGAATATATAAATAATTTAAATTTTAAATTCCAATTAAAACGCAATGTAAATCAAATATTCAAAATAATTTTAAATATAATTACGTTCAACTTTTATCGGTTAGAGGCAATAAAGCATAATGATAACAATTTAGTGTATGTTGTTATATTTATTTATTGAAATTTATTTTTTACGTTATTACTATTTTTTATTGTAGTATGACAAATTGCAAATATATATAAAATGGAAACATAACTTGTAAATTGAGAGGAAGGAAAACATGAGTACTTTGTTCTTTTATTCATGTTTGTAATTGTTGGAGTTAAATTAGTAGTATATGAGAGCTATTTGTTGTAGTTATTTTGATGGAATGTAAAATAGATACAAAAAAGTATATGTCATGAATATTTTGAAAGTAAATATATTTTAATTCCTGAGAGATGGAATTTGGTTGAAATATACAATAAAATAACTTTTGAATATTGGTAAGAATAATTAAAAATATTTTCATTTTGCAAGTATAATTACTAGTAAAATAAGTCAAAAATATAAAAATTTAATAAAACTCAATGTAAAACAAATTACAAATATAAATATTTTTGAATTTAATATGTAAAATTAAATATATTTTAATTACTTTGATACAACACTGATAAAAAAATAATTTTTAAAATATACTTATGATTTTAACTTTTATTTCTTGGAGGCAATGCATTAAAATTAGAACTATTTATTCTATATAGTGATATTTATTTTTTACATTATTACTATTTTTTCGCATGAATGTGAGTACTTTATGTTCATTTTATCTTCATTTTTGTTGTTATTGTTAGAGGTAAATTTGTATACTTAAAAGATTTAATTTTTGAAATATTTTTCTACATTTGTGAAATTTAATTTAATAGCACATAGTAAATCTACTAGCACAAGAATTCAGAATTATAAGTTTTTGAAAATTTTAAAATCTAATAGAAATGCAATCGCAGTTAAATACAAGATTAAATAGTATGTATGTTCTTTTTTAAATTCAACATAATTTAATTCCTTAGATGGTATTAAATAGCTTTTATTTAGAATAATAAAGTATATATTTAAATTTTAAAATAAAATTATAAAATATTTCTATATAATTTACGAAATTTAATTTACTAAATTTGACTTCACAAAAACTCAAAAATATAAATAATTTAAAATCTTAAAATCAAATAAAATATGCATTGAATATTTTTAAAGTGATTATATTTTACCTATCATATTGTTTTTATTTAAAATAAATAAAGAATAAAAGAATATTTTAACTTTTACTTGTTGGAAGCAATGGAGCATCATGACAACTATTGAGAATTTTAAATAGAGCTTTTTTAGAGTAAGAGTAACATGAATACTTTGTCTTGTTTTTGTGTTCATATTTATTTTTTATTCTTAGAGGCAAATTTATAGATTTAAAAGAATTGCTTATTGAAATTTATATAAAAAAATTGAAAATATATACTAATTTTTACTTGCACAACAACTTGAAAATATAGATATTTAAAAAAATTAAAATTGAATAAAAATGCAATCAAATTAATTACAAAAATAAAAAATATGCATTGATTATCCAGGAATGAATCATATGTTAGTTCCATAGACAATATTAAATAATTTTTATTTATAATAACCAAAGGATATGTAAATATTAAAAACAAAAATCAAATCTATTAAAAATGCAATGTAAGTTAAATACCAAAATGCATATGTATTGAATAGTTTAAAAGTATATAAATCTTAATTCCTTAGATAGTATTTAGTTTAAATACATAATTAATTTAACTTTAGAATATTAGCCTTAGAATAATTAAACATATTTTAAAATAATTTAAATTTAAAAGTGTAATTGCTAAAGGTTTTTCCATATTATATGAAATTTAACATAAAGGTATATATACTAAATTTTACAAGCCCAAAAAACTAAATGAAATAAATATTGAAAACCTAAAAATCTTATCAAATTGTAATCATGTAATATAAATTAAATACAAAAATTTGTAATATGAAAGGAATATTATAAAAGTAAAAAAAAAATTAATTTGTTACAGAGTATTTCACTCTCTAAAGTTATGTCTCCTAAGACACCTGAAGAGAGAGAAAAGATGGCTCGCATACCTTATGGTTCTGCAATAGGGAGCATAATGTATGCAATGTTATGTACAAGGCCTGATATAGCACATGCTCTGAGTGTCACGAGCAGATATCAGTCCAATCCAGGAGAAGAACACTGAAAAGCCGTTAAGATGATCCTCAAGTACTTGAGAAGGACTAAGGATATCTTTCTGATATACGGCAATGGAGAACTAAAACTGGAGGGATATACAGACTCTAGTTTTCAGTCCGATATAGATGACTCAAAGTCCATGTCCGGATACATATTCACCTTGAATGGTGGTGCGGTCAGTTGGAAGAGTTCCAAGCAAGAGACGACTGCAGACTCTACCACCGAAGCTGAATATATTGCTACATGAGATGCAGCAAAAGAAGCTGTTTGGATTAGAAATTTCATCCAAGGGTTGGATGTAATTCCATCTATTGTTGATCCAGTTATGATTTACTGTGATAATAATGGAGCTATTGCGCAAGCAAAAGAGCCAAGATCTCATCAAAGATCCAAGCACATAATGAGACGATATCACTTGATCAGAGAGATTATTGGTAGAGGCGACGTCATTGTGGATCGAGTTGCCTCAGCAGAAAATGTAGCAGACCCACTTACTACGCCCTTAGCACAGAAGATATTCGACGGACATCTTGAGAAGATGGGCCTTAGATACATGGGCAATTGGAGCTAGGGCAAGTGGGAGATTGTTAGAGTAGGATGCCCAACGCCCCAATTAGATTGGGTGTATTATACTCTTTTGCTTTTGTTAAGACAATCTTATTGGGAATCATATTAAAAAAATGGCATTTTCTTTATCTTATGTCTTGCATTTTTTATTTCTGCACATTAGATAAAGTCCTTAGACCAAATTTAGCTACGGGGCATGGTCGCGCATATGATGGCGATCATGGAACATGCCTCTAAGGCTTTGGTTTTAAATAAGTTCCGAGTCGAGAGTTTTTTGAGATGGGATATCAAATAGCTCAGTAAGACTCGTACATATAATGCATGCTCGTGAGACGAGGATGTCACATTCCATTGGCATTAGCGTAGAGACGTAAGTGCATATATGTGGGTGCTTGTTAGGGAACAAGTACACCGAATATGGCCCGCAAGAAATTCTTAGTTGGAGGCTTTGCCCGTCGAAATAAGAATTTCTGTGTTGCGATAGTACACGACTAGTCCTTAGACTTGAGGCACGATGGTAGCCTCAAGTGTCGAATTATGAAAACATAGGAGATTCCCTTGTTTAAAAAAAAAAACAAGTGTCGAATTCTATGTTGGCCACTGACAAACCTCCATGCACACCAGTGCAACACCCAACATACCCCCTTTGTGATTGTCAAGCAATCAGAAGATATATCAAAGTGCTGTAGGATGCACACAAGGCTACCATCGTACCTCAAGTCTAAGGACTAGTCGTGTACTATCGCAACACAGAAATTCTTATTTCGACGGGCAAAACCTCCAACTAAGAATTTCTTGCGGGCCATATTCGGTGTACTTGTTCCCTAACAAGCACCCACATATATGCACTTACGTCTCTACGCTAATACCAATGGAATGTGACATCCTCGTCTCATGAGCATGCATTATATGTACGAGTCTTACTGAGCTATTTGATATCCCATCTCAAAAAACTCTCGACTCGGAACTTATTTAAAACCAAAGCCTTAGAGGCATGTTCCATGATCGCCATCATATGCGCGACCATGCCCCGTAGCTAAATTTGGTTTAAGGACTTTATCTAATGTGCAGAAATAAAAAATACAAGACATAAGATAAAGAAAATGCCATTTTATTAATATGATTCCCAATAAGATTGTCTTAACAAAAGCAAAAGAGTATAATACACCCAATCTAATTGGGGCGTTGGGCATCCTACTCTAACAATCTCCCACTTGCCCTAGCTCCAATTGCCCATGTATCTAAGCCCATCTTCTCAAGATGTCCGTCGAATATCTTCTGTGCTAAGGGCTTAGTAAGTGGGTCTGCTATATTTTCTGCTGAGGCAACTCGATCCACAATGATGTCGCCTCTACCAATAATCTCTCTGATCAAGTGATATCGTCTCATTATGTGCTTGGATCTTTGATGAGATCTTGGCTCTTTTGCTTGCGCAATAGCTCCATTATTATCACAGTAAATCATAACTGGATCAACAATAGATGGAATTACATCCAACCCTTGGATGAAATTTCTAATCCAAACAGCTTCTTTTGCTGCATCTCATGTAGCAATATATTCAGCTTCGGTGGTAGAGTCTGCAGTCGTCTCTTGCTTGGAACTCTTCCAACTGACCGCACCACCATTCAAGGTGAATATGTATCCGGACATGGACTTTGAGTCATCTATATCGGACTGAAAACTAGAGTCTGTATATCCCTCCAGTTTTAGTTCTCCATTGCCGTATATCAGAAAGATATCCTTAGTCCTTCTCAAGTACTTGAGGATCATCTTAACGGCTTTTCAGTGTTCTTCTCCTGGATTGGACTGATATCTGCTCGTGACACTCAGAGCATGTGCTATATCAGGCCTTGTACATAACATTGCATACATTATGCTCCCTATTGCAGAAGCATAAGGTATGCGAGCCATCTTTTCTCTCTCTTCAGGTGTCTTAGGAGACATAACTTTAGAGAGTGAAACCCCATGACTCATAGGCAGAAATCCTCTCTTGGATTCCTCCATGCTAAACCTTTTTAGCACTTTGTCTATGTACATGGACTGGGATAGTCCGATCATCCTTCTGGATCTATCTCTATAGATCTTTATCCCTAGGATAAAAGATGCATCTCCCAAGTCCTTCATGGAAAACTGATTAGATAACCAAGTCCTCGTTGACTGCAACATCCCTACATCATTCCCAATGAGTAGGATGTCATCAACGTAGAGCACAACAAATATAACTGCACTCCCACTAACCTTCTTATAGACACATGGTTCATCCGGGTTCTATGAAAGTCAAACATTTTGATCGTTTCATCAAACCGGATGTTCCAACTCCTCGAAGCTTGTTTGAGTCCATAAATGGATCTCTGGAGCTTGCAAACCTTTTGCTCGCCCCGCTGGATATGAAGCCTTCTGGCTGCTTCATGTAGATCTCTTCCTTAATGTTTCCATTAAGGAAAGCGGTCTTCACATCCATTTGCCATATCTCATAGTCATAATATGCAGATATGGCTAACAGTATCCGTATGGATTTAAGCATCGCTACTGGTGAAAAAGTTTCCTCATAATCAATTCCTTGCTTCTGAGTATAACCTTTTGCTACCAATCGTGCCTTATAGGTTTCTACCTCTCCATCTACTCCAAGCTTCCGCTTGTAGACCCATTTGCAGCCAATGGGAATAATTCCCTGTGGTGGGTCCACCAAAGTCCATACCTTGTTGGAGTACATAGAGTCCATTTCGGACTGCATAGCTTCTTGCCACTTCTTCGAGTCGATGTCAGACATCGCCTCTCCATAGCTTCTTGGATCATTATCCAAGGGGAGTCCCTCTTCTTTGTTCTCTAACAACAAGTTGTACCTCTTAGGTACCCTTGAGACCCTTTCGAATCTTCGAAGAGATTGTGCCTTAGAGGGTCCAGCATCAGCTGGTATACCATTTACTGCGTCAGTTGGGGTGTTCTGTGGTTCTTGAACCTCTTCAAGTTCTACGATATTGTCACTTCCATCTGAAAGAAATTCTTCTTCAAGGAAGGTAGCATTCCTCGAAACAAACACCCTTTGTTCCGTGGCATCATAGAAATAGTATCCAATAGACTCCTTTGGATACCCACAAACTTGCATAAGCTGGATCTCATATCCAACTTATCTCCCACTAGCTGCTTCACATAAGCAGCACACCCCCATACCCTAAGGTATTTATAGGAAGGTGTCTTTCCATACCACATCTCATATGGTATTTTAGGGACGGCTTTAGATGGCACCCTGTTTAATAGGTATGCCGCCGTTCTTAAGGCATAGCCCCAGAATGAAAGAGGTAATGAAGTGAAGCTCATCATAGATCTAACCATGTCCAACAAGGTTCGATTCCTGCGTTCCGCAACTCCGTTGAGTTGGGGAGTAGCAGGAGGAGTCCACTGTGAGAGAATCCCATTCTCTTTTAGATAATCTAAAAATTCTGTGCTTAAGTATTCACCTCCTCGATCAGATCGAAGAGTTTTTATACTTAATCCAGTTTGTTTCTCTACTTCAGTTCTGAATTCTTTGAACTTTTCAAATACTTCAGACTTGTACCTTAAAAGGTACACATAACCATACCTAGAGAAGTCATCGGTAAAGGTTAAGAAGTAGTTATAGTTCCCACGGGCACTAAATTATTTAAAACTATTACATAACCATTCTCTAAAGCCAGATTAACGGTCCCTATAGCTAATGCAGCAACTCTTGCTCCATTTCCCATCCTAAGAACCGTTTCTCCTCCATCCAGCTTCCTACTTCTTGCCATCATCTGCAAATCATTGCAAATATGTGAGCCACAACTGGTATCTAATACCCAAGAAGTATTGTTAACCGACAAGTTAACTTCAACAAAATATATACCTGAACTCTTCAGGCTTGCAAGATACTCCTTGCAATTCCTCTTCCAGTGCCCTGGTTTGCCGCAGTAATGGCACTTGTCATTGGCTTGAGAAGAAACCTTTTTGACACCGCCCTTAGCTTTCAGCTTGTTGGGTTTAGAGGAACCCTTTCCCTTCTTCTTTCCTTTCTTGGGCTTTTTAGCATTTGATCCGGAAGAAGATCCAACAAGCAGAACCGGCTTGTCCTTTTTTATGGTGGACTCAGCCGTCTTTAACATGTTCACAAGCTCAGCGAGACTAGTCTCCATGTTGTGCATGTTAAAGTTGACAACAAAGGTGTCAAATGATGGAGGCAGAGACTGCAGCAGAAGGTCCGTATAGAGTTCGTTCTCCATAACGACTCCAAGGGATGCCAGCCTTTCAATAAGGGCTATCATCTTCAATCCATGATCATGGACTGAAGAGCCCTCAGTCATACGACATCTGAAAAGCTCTTTTGAGATCTGATATCTCGTCTGTCGAGTTCTTTCACCATACAACTCTTGTAGGTGAATGAGGATCCCATAGACAGTATCTTGATCCTCATTCTGCCTCTGCAGCTCATTTGACATCGATGCCAGCATGTAGCATCGAGCCTGCAGATTGTCATCAACATGACGTAAATAACCTGCATAATCCTCTGAAGTAATATCCTCCGGCGGTACCAAAGGAGGCGCAGTGTCGAGGACATATGCCCTCTTCTCTGACTGAAGAACTATCTTCAGGTTTCTTAGCCAATCAACAAAATTAGGTCCAGTTAATTTGTTTTGTTCAATGATTGTTACGAGTGGATTCTTTGCCATTTTAGTAGAATAATCTACAAAATATGCAAGAAGCAGAAAATGAGTAAACTATGGGAAAAACATATTCATTTAATATAAGGTCTTTAATACTAAATGTCTCCCACTATTTTCTTCGAATTCCATCACCCCTAATGGAATTTCGGGAAATCAAATTTCCTAGTGAGCTTGAGGTCCAATGGAAATATTTCACACCCCAATTTTATGAGCCCATGAAATATTTTTATCGGTAGTCAACTCTTTGACGATTGTATCACTATACAACCCTCAAGTTTTTTTGCCTCACCTCTTCTCATATACCCCAATTTTATGAGCCCATATGGTACTAAGTGTCAAACAATACCCATCAAACTTTCGTGTAGATAGAGCATCAAGATGTCCCACGACTCATGGTCAACATAATGATGATTCCATCCCACGAGCATCTCTATGCTTGGTAGAGATCACAGCTTTCCAACACAAGACCACCCCACGACTCATGGTCAGTGATCAAGTGCGGTAGCGGTCGTCATGTCTCCATCTTTGATGGTAGGCATGGAACGATAGGTCCTACCTAACTTGTCCATTTTTTTTTGAAATCGAATTTTCAAAAAATTCTTTTACTTAATTTTAAAAAATTAAGTGGGGTTAATTTTATCCAAGACCTCATCATAATTTAAATTATGTTGGTTATTTAATGCATGGCATCATAATATCATTCCACAAGCATAAAAGCATTAAATAAAATCCTAAGCATGCATCTAATACATACTTAAATAAATGGATGATCATGAACCAGTCCTATGCGGTCCATTTGATCCAAAATGGACCTAAGGTCAGTCTAAGGGTAATAAAATGGAATAGAACCTATTCAATTACATAATTGTATCCCATACAATCATGGGCCTTCCTTTTTTATTCTCCTTCGTCTTCCAAAGAAAAAGAAAAACCTTACCTTCTATTCTACTCTCTTTACAGAAAATAAAATAACTTACATAAATGAAATAAGAGGCTCGCAGGCCCCATTTTAAAACCCAAAAATATTAAATAAAACCAATCACATTGGTCCAATGGCTCATGATCATCCCATACATGCTCATAATTAACATCATATGTAATTATCAAAATATGTAAATTTACCAAATTGTTAAACGCAATTTTTCTTTTAACTTGGTATAATTTTTAATTGCTAGAAAAACAATTTTTCTTTGAAAAACAATTTTTCAGAAAAAAATAAAATTAACATTTAATTTTAATATTCCAGAAAAAAAAATAAAAAATAAAAAAAAACGGACCCGGAACGACACGACGAGCAGCACCACTGCTGCCCGTCGGCGCAGCCGGGCACCCAGCGCCCGCTGTCGGGTGCCGGGCGCCGGGTGACGGGCGACGGGCGCCCAATTTGCATCTAACAATACCAACAAATATAAGGACAAAAAGAAGATAAAGTACTCGTGTTATTCGTGCGAAAAAACTAGTTATATTGTAAAAATAAAATTTTAAAAATTAATATCACTATATACAATAAATAGATTACCTCCAACAAATAAAAGTGGAAACCATAAGAATATTTCAAAATTACTTTTATATCAATGTTCTATTTAAGTAATTAAAATATTTTTACTTTTAATATTCAATACAAAATTAATTATTTTTGTAATTTATTTTACAATGAGTTTTTTATTATATTTTTGACTTATTGTACTAGTAAATCTAGTATATACTTTTAAATTCAATTTCAAGAAATATAGAAGGACTTTTAGTAATTATACTTTGAAAATAAAAATATTTTAATTATTCTTACCAATATTCCAAAGTTAATTTGATTGCGTATTTCAGCCAAATACTATCTCAGGAATTAAAATATATTTACTTTTAAAATATTCATGACATATTCACTTCTGTATCTAATTTATATTCCATCAAGTAGTTCTTGTTATCTACTCAACTACCTCCAACAATTACAAACTTGAATAAAAGAACAAAGTACTCGTGTTATCCTTCCTCTCAATTTATAAGTTATATTTCCATTTTATATTTATATTTTCAAGTCGTCATGCAGCTTTAAAAAGTAGTCATAACGTAAAAAATAAATTTCAAAAAATAAATATTACTACACACGCAAAATAGTTCTCGTTACGCTCTATTGCGTCAAATAAATAAAAGGTGAATGTAATTATATTGAAATTATTCTGATTGTTTGATTTACATTCCGTTATAATTGGATTTTAAATTTTTAATCATTTATATATTCTTTAGTCATTCGGAAAAAATTTATCTAATCCTATTAAATTATTATATTTTTAATTTAAAATTTATTTTCAAATTACAGTTAGACAAATATCTTAAAGTTAAATTAATTGTATATTTCAACTAAATACTAAGTAAATAATTATTTTTTTTTACTTTTAAAATATTCGTTTCGTATTTTGAATTTTTGTGTTGAAATTATATTACATTATTACAATTTTATAGGATTTTTCACTTTTAAATATTTATATTGCTGAGTTTTTTTGTGCTTCTAAAATTCAGTAAAAACTTCGAAGTTAAATTTCGCATGACATAGAAAAACCTTTAGTAATTACACTTTTCAATTTAAATTATTTTAAAATATGTTTAATTATTCTAAGGCTAATACTCTGAAGTTAAATTGATTATATATTTGAACTAAATACTATCTAAGGAGTTAAAACGTATTTACTTTTAAAATATTAAGCATATATTCATTTTGGTATTTAATTTATATTACATTTTTAATAGATTTAATTTTTTTGAATATTTATATATTCTTTGGTTATTATAATTAAAAAGTATTTAATATTGTCTAAGGAACTAACATATGATTCATTCCAAGATATTCAATACACATTTTTTATTTTTGTAATTAATTAGATTGCATTTTTATTCAATTTGAAAATTTTAAAATATCTGTATTTTCAAGTTGTTGCACAAGTAGAAATTAGTATATCTTTTCAATTTAAAATTTATAAATTCTAATAAGCAAATCTTTTTAAATCTATAAATTTTACTCTAAGAATAACAAATAAATATGAACACAAAAACAAGACAAAGTGCTCATGTTACTCTTACTCTCAAAAAACTCAATTTAAAACTCTCATTAATTCTCATGATGCTCCATTGCCTCCTACAAATAAAAGTTTAAATATTCATATATTCTTTAATTATTTAAATAAAAATAATATGATGGGTAACATACAATTACTTTAAAAATATTCAAATTAATTTAAAAATACTCAATGCTTGTTTTATTTGATTTTGAACTTCTAAAGTATTTATATTTTTTATTTTTTGTGCTAGTAGAATTTAGTAAATAAAATGTCATAAAATATAGAGCTATCTTTAGTAATTATATTTTAAAATTTGAATATATACTTTATTGTTTTAATACTAACTAACGAATTAAAATATATTTACTTTAAAAATGTCAATACATACTATTTAATCTTGTATTTAACAACGATTACATTTCTATTAGATTTTAAAAAATTTAAAAACTTATAATTTTGAATTATTGCGCAAGTAGATTTACTATGTACTAATAAAATAAAATTCCAAATATAGAAAAAATGTCAAAAATTAAATCTTTTAAGTATTCTAATTTGCATCTAACAATACCAACAAATATAAGGACAAAAAGAAGATAAAGTACTCGTGTGATTCGTGCGAAAAAACTAGTTATTTTGTAAAAATAAATATCACTATATACAATAAATAGATTACCTCCAACAAATAAAAGTGGAAACCATAAGAATATTTCAAAATTACTTTTATATCAATGTTCTATTTAAGTAATTAAAATATATTTACTTTTAATATTCAATACAAAATTAATTATTTTTGTAATTTATTTTACAATGAATTTTTTATTATATTTTTGACTTATTGTACTAGTAAATCTAGTATATACTTTTAAATTCAATTTCAAGAAATATAGAAGGACTTTTAGTAATTATACTTTAAAAATAAAAATATTTTAATTATTCTTACCAATATTCCAAAGTTAATTTGATTGCGTATTTCAGCCAAATACTATCTCAGGATTTAAAATATATTTACTTTTAAAATATTCATGACATATTCACTTCTGTATCTAATTTATATTCCATCAAGTAGTTCTTGTAATCTACTCAACTACCTCCAACAATTACAAACTTGAATAAAAGAACAAAGTACTCGTGTTATCCTTCCTCTCAATTTATAAGTTCTGTTTCCATTTTATATTTATATTTGCAAGTCGTCATGCAGCTTTAAAAAGTAGTCATAACGTAAAATAAATTTCAAAAAATAAATATTACTACATACGCAAAATAGTTCTCGTTACGCTCTATTGCGTCAAATAAATAAAAGGTGAATGTAATTATATTGAATTTATTCTGATTGTTTGATTTACATTCCGTTATAATTGGATTTTAAATTTTTTAATTATTTATATATTCTTTAGTCATTCGGAAAAAAATTATCTAATCCTATTGAATTATTATACTTTTAATTTAAAATTTATTTTCAAATTACAGTTAGACAAATATCCTAAAGTTAAATTAATTGTATATTTCAACTAAATACTAAGTAAATAATTATTATTTTTTTACTTTTAAAATATTCATTTCGTATTTTGAATTTTTGTATTTAAATTATATTACATTATTACAATTTTATAGGATTTTTAACTTTTAAATATTTATATTGCTGAGTTTTTTTGTGCTTCTAAAATTTAGTAAAAACTTTGAAGTTAAATTTCGCATGACATAGAAAAACCTTTAGTAATTACACTTTTAAATTTAAATTATTTTAAAATATGTTTAATTATTCTAAGGCTAATACTCTGAAGTTAAATTGATTATATATTTGAACTAAATACTATCTAAGGAGTTAAAACGTATTTACTTTTAAAATATTCAGCATATATTCATTTTGGTATTTAATTTACATTACATTTTTAATAGATTTAATTTTTTTGAATATTTATATATTCTTTGGTTATTATAATTAAAAAATATTTAATATTGTCTAAGGAACTAACATATGATTCATTCCAAGATATTCAATACACATTTTTTATTTTTGTAATTAATTAGATTGCATTTTTATTCAATTTGAAAATTTTAAAATATCTGTATTTTCAAGTTGTTGCACAAGTAGAAATTAGTATATCTTTTCAATTTAAAATTTATAAATTTCAATAAGCAAATCTTTTTAAATCTATAAATTTGACTCTAAGAATAACAAATAAATATGAACACAAAAACAAGACAAAGTGCTCATGTTACTCTTACTCTCAAAAAACTCAATTTAAAACTCTCATTAATTCTCATGATGCTCCATTGCCTCCTACAAATAAAAGTTTAAATATTCATATATTCTTTAATTATTTAAATAAAAATAATATGATAGGTAACATACAATTACTTTAAAAATATTCAAATTAATTTAAAAATACTCAATGCTTGTTTTATTTGATTTTGAACTTCTAAATTATTTATATTTTTTATTTTTTGTGCTAGTAAAATTTAGTAAATAAAATGTCATAAAATATAGAGATATCTTTAGTAATTATATTTTAAAATTTGAATATGTACTTTATTGTTTTAATACTAACTAACGAATTAAAATATATTTACTTTAAAAATGTCAATACATACTATTTAATCTTGTATTTAACAACGATTACATTTCTATTAGATTTTAAAAAATTTAAAAACTTATAATTTTGAATTATTGCGCAAGTAGATTTACTATGTACTAATAAAATAAAATTTCAAATATAGAAAAAAATTTCAAAAATTAAATCTTTTAAGTATTCTACTTTTGTATCTAACAATGCCAACAAATATAAGGACAAAAAGAAGATAAAGTATTCGTGTTATTCGTGCGAAAAAACTAGTTATATTGTAAAAATAAAATTTTAAAAATTAATATCACTATATACAATAAATAGATTACCTCCAACAAATAAAAGTGGAAACCATAAGAATATTTCAAAATTACTTTTATATCAATGTTCTATTTAAGTAATTAAAATATATTTACTTTTAACATTCAATACAAAATTAATTATTTTTGTAATTTATTTTACAATGAATTTTATTATATTTTTGACTTATTGTACTAGTAAATCTAGTATATACTTTTAAATTCAATTTCAAGAAATATAGAAGGACTTTTAGTAATTATACTTTAAAAATAAAAATATTTTAATTATTCTTACCAATATTCCAAAGTTAATTTGATTGCGTATTTCAGCCAAATACTATCTCAGGATTTAAAATATATTTACTTTTAAAATATTCATGACATATTCACTTCTGTATCTAATTTATATTCCATCAAGTAGTTCTTGTAATCTACTCAACTACCTCCAACAATTACAAACTTGAATAAAAGAACAAAGTACTCGTGTTATCCTCCTCTCAATTTATAAGTTCTGTTTCCATTTTATATTTATATTTGCAAGTCGTCATGCAGCTTTAAAAAGTAGTCATAACGTAAAAATAAATTTTAAAAAATAAATATTACTACATACGCAAAATAGTTCTCGTTACGCTCTATTGCGTCAAATAAATAAAAGGTGAATGTAATTATATTGAAATTATTCTGATGTTTGATTTACATTCCGTTATTAATTGGATTTAAATTTTTTAATTATTTATATATTCTTTAGTCATTCGGAAAAAAATTATCTAATCCTATTAAATTATTATACTTTTAATTTAAAATTTATTTTCAAATTACAGTTAGACAAATATCCTAAAGTTAAATTAATTGTATATTTCAACTAAATACTAAGTAAATAATATTATTTTTTTTACTTTTAAAATATTCATTTCGTATTTTGAATTTTTGTGTTTAAATTATATTACATTATTACAATTTTATAGGATTTTTAACTTTTAAATATTTATATTGCTGAGTTTTTTTTGTGCTTCTAAAATTTAGTAAAAACTTTGAAGTTAAATTTCGCATGACATAAAAAACCTTTAGTAATTACACTTTTAAATTTAAATTATTTTAAAAATATGTTTAAATTTCTAAGGCTAATACTCTGAAGTTAAATTGATTAATATTTGAACTAAATACTATCTAAGGAGTTAAAACGTATTTACTTTTAAAATATTCAGCATATATTCATTTTGGTATTTAATTTACATTACATTTTTAATAGATTAATTTTTTTGAATATTTATATATTCTTTGGTTATTATAATTAAAAATGTTTAATATTGTCTAAGGAACTAACATATGATTCATTCCAAGATATTCAATACACATTTTTTTTATTTTGTAATTAATTAGATTGCATTTTTATTCAATTTGAAAATTTTAAAATATCTGTATTTTCAAGTTGTTGCACAAGTAGAAATTAGTATATCTTTTCAAATTAAAATTTATAAATTTCAATAAGCAAATCTTTTTAAATCTATAAATTTTACTCTAAGAATAACAAATAAATATGAACACAAAAACAAGACAAAGTGCTCATGTTACTCTTACTCTCAAAAAACTCCATTTTAACTAACTCATAAATCATGATATTCCTACTACCTAAAGTTTAAATATATATTCTTTAATTATTAAATAAAAATAAATGATATAAATACAATTACTTTAAAAATATTCAATTAATAAAAATACTCATATTTATTTAATATTTTGAACTTCTATTATATATATATTTATTTTTTTAGTAAAAATTATAGTAAATAAATGTATAATATATATACTAATTAATTAATTTTTAAAAATTTGAATATGTACTTTATTGTTTAATACTAACTAACGAATTAAAATATATTTACTTTAAAAATGTCAATACATACTATTTAATCTTGTATTTAACACCTTTCTATCTATATTTTAAAATTTTTAAAAACTTATAATTTTGAATTATTAGTAGATTTACTATGTACTAATAAAATAAATTTCCAAATATAGAAAAAATTTCAAAAATTAAATCTTTTAAGTATTGTAATTTGTATCTAACAATGCCAACAAATATAAGGACAAAAAGAAGATAAAGTATTCGTGTTATTCGTGCGAAAAAACTAGTTATATTGTAAAAATAAAATTTTAAAAATTATATCACTATATACAATAAATAGATTACCTCCAACAAATAAAAGTGGAAACCATAAGAATATTCAAAATTACTTTTATATCAATGTTCTATTTAAGTAATTAAAATATATTTACTTTTAATATTCAATACAAAATTAATTATTTTTGTAATTTATTTTACAATGAATTTTTTATTATATTTTTGACTTATTGTACTAGTAAATCTAGTATATACTTTTAAATTCAATTTCAAGAAATATAGAAGGACTTTTAGTAATTATACTTTAAAATAAAAATATTTTAATTATTCTTACCAATATTCCAAAGTTAATTTGATTGCGTATTTCAGCCAAATACTATCTCAGGAATTAAAATATATTTACTTTTAAAATATTCATGACATATTCACTTCTGTATCTAATTTTATATTCCATCAAGTAGTTCTTGTAATCTACTCAACTACCTCCAACAATTACAAACTTGAATAAAAGAACAAAGTACTCGTGTTATCCTTCCTCTCAATTTATAAGTTATGTTTCCATTTTATATTTTATATTTGCAAGTCGTCATGCAGCTTTAAAAAGTAGTCATAACGTAAAAAATAAATTTCAAAAAATAAATATTACTACATACGCAAAAATTCTCGTTACGCTCTATTGCGTCAAATAAATAAAAGGTGAATGTAATTATATTGAAATTATTCTGATTGTTTGATTTACATTCCGTTATAATTGGATTTTAAATTTTTAATTATTTATATATTCTTTAGTCATTCGGAAAAAAATTATCTAATCCTATTGAATTATTATACTTTTAATTTAAAATTTATTTTCAAATTACAGTTAGACAAATATCCTAAAGTTAAATTAATTGTATATTTCAACTAAATACTAAGTAAATAATTATATTTTTTTTACTTTTAAAATATTCATTTCGTATTTTGAATTTTTGTATTTAAATTATATTACATTATTACAATTTTATAGGATTTTTAACTTTTAAATATTTATATTGCTGAGTTTTTTTGTGCTTCTAAAATTTAGTAAAAACTTTGAAGTTAAATTTCGCATGACATAGAAAAACCTTTAGTAATTACACTTTTAAATTTAAATTATTTTAAAATATGTTTAATTATTCTAAGGCTAATACTCTGAAGTTAAATTGATTATATATTTGAACTAAATACTATCTAAGGAGTTAAAACGTATTTACTTTTAAAATATTCAGCATATATTCATTTTGGTATTTAATTTACATTACATTTTTAATAGATTTAATTTTTTTGAATATTTATATATTCTTTGGTTATTATAATTAAAAAATATTTAATATTGTCTAAGGAACTAACATATGATTCATTCCAAGATATTCAATACACATTTTTTATTTTTGTAATTAATTAGATTGCATTTTTATTCAATTTGAAAATTTTAAAATATCTGTATTTTCAAGTTGTTGCACAAGTAGAAATTAGTATATCTTTTCAATTTAAAATTTATAAATTTCAATAAGCAAATCTTTTTAAATCTATAAATTTACTCTAAGAATAACAAATAAATATGAACACAAAAACAAGACAAAGTGCTCCTGTTACTCTTACTCTAAAAAAACTCAATTTAAAACTCTCATTAATTCTCATGATGCTCCATTGCCTCCTACAAATAAAAGTTTAAATATTCATATATTCTTTAATTATTTAAATAAAAATAATATGATAGGTAACATACAATTACTTTAAAAATATTCAAATTAATTTAAAAATACTCAATGCTTGTTTTATTTGATTTTGAACTTCTAAATTATTTATATTTTTTATTTTTTGTGCTAGTAAAATTTAGTAAATAAAATGTCATAAAATATAGAGATATCTTTAGTAATTATATTTTAAAATTTGAATATACTTTATTGTTTTAATACTAACTAACGAATTAAAATATATTTACTTTAAAAATGTCAATACATACTATTTAATCTTGTATTTAACAACGATTACATTTCTATTAGATTTAAAAAATTTAAAAACTTATAATTTTGAATTATTGCGCAAGTAGATTTACTATGTTCTAATAAAATAAATTTCCAAATATAGAAAAAAATTTCAAAAATTAAATCTTTTAAGTATTCTACTTTTCATCTAACAATGCCAACAAATATAAGGACAAAAAGAAGATAAAGTACTCGTGTTATTCGTGCGAAAAAACTAGTTATATTGTAAAAATAAAATTTTAAAAATTAATATCACTATATACAATAAATAGATTACCTCCAACAAATAAAAGTGGAAACCATAAGAATATTTCAAAATTACTTTTATATCAATGTTCTATTTAAGTAATTAAAATATATTTACTTTTAATATTCAATACAAAATTAATTATTTTTGTAATTTATTTTACAATGAAGTTTTTTATTATATTTTTGACTTATTGTACTAGTAAATCTAGTATATACTTTTAAATTCAATTTCAAGAAATATAGAAGGACTTTTAGTAATTATACTTTGAAAATAAAAATATTTTAATTATTCTTACCAATATTCCAAAGTTAATTTGATTGTGTATTTCAGCCAAATACTATCTCAGGAATTAAAATATATTTACTTTTAAAATATTCATGACATATTCACTTCTGTATCTAATTTATATTCCATCAAGTAGTTCTTGTAATCTACTCAACTACCTCCAACAATTACAAACTTGAATAAAAGAACAAAGTACTCGTGTTATCCTTCCTCTCAATTTATAAGTTATGTTTCCATTTTATATTTATATTTGCAAGTCGTCATGCAGCTTTAAAAAGTAGTCATAACGTAAAAAATAAATTCAAAAAATAAATATTACTACATACGCAAAATAGTTCTCGTTACGCTCTATTGCGTCAAATAAATAAAAGGTGAATGTAATTATATTGAAATTATTCTGATTGTTTGATTTACATTCCGTTATAATTGGATTTTTAAATTTTTTAATTATTTATATATTCTTTAGTCATTCGGAAAAAAATTATCTAATCCTATTGAATTATTATACTTTTAATTTAAAATTTATTTTCAAATTACAGTTAGACAAATATCCTAAAGTTAAATTAATTGTATATTTCAACTAAATACTAAGTAAATAATTATTATTTTTTACTTTTAAAATATTCGTTTCGTATTTTGAATTTTTGTATTTAAATTATATTACATTATTACAATTTTATAGGATTTTTAACTTTTAAATATTTATATTGCTGAGTTTTTTTGTGCTTCTAAAATTTAGTAAAAACTTTGAAGTTAAATTTCGCATGACATAGAAAAACCTTTAGTAATTACACTTTTAAATTTAAATTATTTTAAAATATGTTTAATTATTCTAAGGCTAATACTCTGAAGTTAAATTGATTATATATTTGAACTAAATACTATCTAAGGAGTAAAAACGTATTTACTTTTAAAATATTCAGCATATATTCATTTTGGTATTTAATTTACATTACATTTTTAATAGATTTAATTTTTTTGAATATTTATATATTCTTTGGTTATTATAATTAAAAAATATTTAATATTGTCTAAGGAACTAACATATGATTCATTCCAAGATATTCAATACACATTTTTTATTTTTGTAATTAATTAGATTGCATTTTTATTCAATTTGAAAATTTTAAAATATCTGTATTTTCAAGTTGTTGCACAAGTAGAAATTAGTATATCTTTTCAATTTAAATTTATAAATTTCAATAAGCAAATCTTTTTAAAT
>CM033109.1:13717520-13774133 GCA_019321725.1 Paulownia fortunei | reverse complement strand
TTATTAAAATTATTTCGAACTGTCTAATGTCTAAATAAATTGTACCTAAGATAAAGTAATTAATTAAAATAAAAATGAAATAAGTCGCTCATAATAAATATAATTTAAAAAAGTTAATATTTACTCACACTGAAAATAATTAACAACTAATTCATTACCTAAAATAGTAATTAACAGGAATAAAATTACTAGCACTCAATATAATTATAAATAAAAATTATATTTTTTTTTTTAATAATTTATTTAAATACACCATTCAAAATAATTAGATCTTCATATTATGTATAATTATAAATATTACTGTCAAATAATTTTAATATAATACAAAAGTTTAATCTAATATATGTGCACCAATTGCCCTGGTGTCAATACAATAATTAATAAATAAAATTACAATTCTATTTATCTAATATTTATCATGTACACCATTCAAATAAATAAATTTTACATATGTAATATTCTAAAAATACTATGTGCTGAAATAAAATTACTTATACATATTACAATTAATATAATAAAATTTAATAATAAATTAAAATAACACTTTTTCATAAAAAGTTTAACATAATTTAAATAAATACAACAATTTAATCTAACATAACTGCACCATTCAAATAATTAAACTCATACTAAAAATATAAAATAATTATACGGTATAAAAATATAATTTAATATTTATTCATATAGACCATTTGCATATATATAAATTACACATATTGAATATTATTATGAATAAAATAATTAAAACCTACATATACAGTAAGATAAATTTAAAATAGTCATTTCTCTCAACTAAATAGAATAAATTAATAATTAAAAGAAAAAGCTATAGTAATTTATTAAAATTATTTCGTACTGTCTAATGTCTAAATAAATTGTACTTAAGATAAAGTAATTAATTAAAATAAATGAAATAAAGTCGCTCATAATAAATATAATTTTAAAAAAGTTAATAATTTACTCGCACTGAAAATAATTACCACCTAATTCATTACCTAAAATAGTATTAATAGGAATAAAATTACTAGCACTCAATATAATTATAAATAAAATTATATTTTTATTTTTTAATATTTATTTAAATACACCATTCAAATAAATAAGATCTTCATATTATGTATAATTATAAATATTACTGTCAAATAATTTATATAACACAATAGTTTAATCTAATATATGTGCACCAATCCCCGCCGTCAATACAATAATTATAAATAAAATTACAATTCTATTATCTAATATTTACTCATGTACACTATTCAAATAAATAAATTTTACATATTGTAGATAACTATAAAAAAACTACGTGCTGAAATTAAATTACTTATACATATTACAATTATAAATAAATTTAATAATAAAAAAATAACACTTTTTCATAAAAAGTTTAACATAATTTATATAATACAACAATTTAATCTAACATACCTGCACCATTCAAATAATTAAACTCATACTAAAAATATAAAATAATTATATAGTATAAAAATATAATTTAATATTTATTCATATAGACCATTTGCATATATATAAATTACACATATTGAATATTATTATGAATAAAATAATTAAAACCTACATATACAGTAAGATAAATTTAAAAATAGTCATTTCTCTCAACTAAATAGAATAAATTAATACTTAAAAGAAAAAACTATAGTAATTTATTAAAATTATTTCGAACTGTCTAATGTCTAAATAAATTGTACCTAAGATAAAGTAATTAATTAAAATAAATGAAATAAAGTCGCTCATAATAAATATAATTTTAAAAAAGTTAATAATTTACTCGTGCACTGAAAATAATTACCACTAATTCATTACCTAAAAATAGTATTAATAGGAATAAAATTACTAGCACTCAATATAATTATAAATAAAATTATATTTTTATTTTTTAATATTTATTTAAATACACAATTCAAATAAATAAGATCTTCATATTATGTATAATTATAAATATTACTGTCAAATAATTTATATCATACAATAGTTTAATCTAATATATGTGCACCAATCCCCGCCGTCAATACAATAATTATAAATAAAATTACAATTCTATTATCTAATATTTACTCATGTACACCATTCAAATAAATAAATTTTACATATTGTAGATAACTATAAAAAATACTATGTGCTGAATTTAAATTACTTATACAAATTACAATTATAAATAAATTTAATAATAAATAAAATATCACTTTTTCATAAAAAGTTTAACATAATTTATATAATACAACAATTTAATCTAACATACCTGCACCATTCAAATAATTAAACTCATACTAAAATATAAAATAATTATAACGGTATAAAAATATAATTTAATATTTATTCATATAGACCATTTGCATATATATAAATTACACATATTGAATATTATTATGAATAAAATAATTAAAACCTACATATACAGTAAGATAAATTTAAAATAGTCATTTTTCTCAACTTAATAGAATAAAATTAATACTTAAAAGAAAAAAACTATAGTAATTTATTAAAATTATTTCGAACTGTCTAATGTCTAAATAAATTGTACCTAAGATAAAGTAATTAATTAAAATAAATGAAATAAAGTCGCTCATAATAAATATAATTTTAAAAAAGTTAATAATTTACTCGCACTGAAAATAATTACCACTAATTCATTACCTAAAATAGTATTAATAGGAATAAAATTACTAGCACTCAATATAATTATAAATAAAATTATATTTTTATTTTTTAATATTTATTTAAATACACCATTCAAATAAATAAGATCTTCATATTTGTATAATTATAAATATTACTGTCAAATAATTTATATAACACAATAGTTTAATCTAATATATGTGCACCAATCCCCGCGTCAATACAATAATTATAAATAAAATTACAATTCTATTATCTAATATTTACTCATGTTACACATTCAAATAAATAAATTTTGCATATTGTAGATAACTATAAAAAATACTATGTGCTGAAATAAAAATTACTTTTTCATAAAAAGTTTAACATAATTTATATAATACAATAATTTAATCTAACATACCTGCACCATTCAAATAATTGAACTCATACTAAAAATATAATAATTATACGGTATAAAAATATAATTTAATATTTATTCATATAGACCATTTGCATATATGTAAATTACACATATTGAATATTATTATGAATAAAATAATTAAAAATCTACATATACAGTAAAATAAATTTAAAATAGTCATTTTTCTCAACTTAATAGAATAAATTAATACTTAAAAAAAAACTATAGTAATTTATTAAAATTATTTCGAATGTCTAATGTCTAAATAAATTGTACCTAAGATAAAGTAATTAATTAAAATAAATAAATAAATTCGCTCATAATAAATATAATTTTAAAAATTTAATAATTTACTCGCATTGAAAATAATTACAACTAATTCATTACCTAAAATAGTATTAATAGGAATAAAATTACTAGCACTCAATATAATTATAAATAAAATTATATTTCTATTTTTTAATATTTATTTAAATACAACATTCAAATAAATAAGATTTTCATATTATGTATAATTATATTTATATTACTGTCAAATAATTTATATAATACATTAGTTTAATCTAATATACGTGCATCAATCCTCGCCCTCAATACAATAATTATAAATAAATTATAATTCTATTATCAAATATTTACTCATGTACACCGTAAAGAAATTATAATTATTGTAGATAACTATAAAAAATACTATTTGCCGAACTAAAATTACTTATATAGATTGCAATTATAAATAATATTAGTAATAAATAAAATAACACTTTTTCATAAAAAGTTTAACATAATTTATATAATACAACAATTTAATCTAACATACCTGAACCATTCAAATAATTAAACTCATACTAAAAATTTAAAATAATTATATGGTATAATAATATAATTTAATATTTATTTAAATAAGCCATTTGCATATATATAAATTACACATACTGAATATTATTACAAATAAAATAATTAAAACCTACCTATACACTAAGATAAATTTAAGACAGTCATTTTTCTCAACATAATAAAATAATTTAACACTTAAAAGAAATAACTATTTTTTTTAAAAAAAATTAATTACAACTATCTAATGTCTAAACAAATTTTACGTAAGATAAAGTAATTGTTCAAAATAAATGAAATAAATTTGCTCAAAATTAATTTAATTGTAAAAGAAATTAATAATTTACTCGCATGCAAAATAATTACAACCAATTCATCACCTAAAATAGTATTAATAGAAAAAAAATTACTAACACTCAATATAATTATAAATAAAATTATATTTCTCTTTTTTAATATTTATTTAATTTCACCATTCAAATAAATAAGATTTTCATATCATGTATAATTTTAAATAACATTCTTACATCTATACTACTACCATTTTTCAAAAACACTTCATGAAAGTTGAGACAATTATTATGCTATAATTTGAATCCATTTTCCATATCCTACGAGGAGATAAAGATCTCTTTAAGCTTTTGAAGTGTTGGTCACTAAATATCACCTCCGTAGTAGTTTTACACATGCCCTAATTCAATTTGGTTTTGCAGATGTATTGATGTAGCTGGGGCATACAGTGCTCCGTTCTCAGAAGACTGGTTGAATATAGATCTGACACCTATCGATTATGGATGGCTACTGACTTCATTGTGAAGGGCCTTATCAAAGTGTATGCTAGCGTGGTTAAAGAGCTATTTGCTCCAATCTTCTTTTGTTCTTGACTTACATCTCATGGAAAGTTGCCCGTATAACTTCTAGATGGTTATATCTTCCAGCTTCGACCAACAATCTCTCTTTAGGTAGGAACTCAACACTAAGGATGCTTTTCCAAACTCTTGGAAGTAATGGCCAGAGGCTTTCAAAAACCTTCTGGGAAAATTGTCTCTGGAATTATTTTTTTCATAGATTAGATCATGCATCTCACTTGGTAAGCTCGAAGTCTCTTGAAATTACATGAATCTTGCTATTTCTCTTTTTGATTGAGAAAGTTTCGTGATTTTAGGCTGAAACTTTGTGGAAAGATGAATGGCAAGGTAAAGGACTTGGAACTCGCAATGAAAAAGGAGCGTGTATATGCTTATACATCATAGGTATTGTGGATTTCTGATTCCTGCTTGCTTTATTCCGAGAATGTTAATTTTCCTTTTAAATCACTTCATACGGGTCTTGATGAATAAATTGGCATTCAAAATACAGATCAAAAGTAATGGGATGAGACACAGCTTTACGTTGGTGCTATGTGGAATTGCCCGACGATCCTTTTTCCATTTCTTAGAAGTTTAAGAAACTTACAGTTTGGTGCTTTATAATTATTTTTTCTCACCTTTTTTTTTTGACTTACATTGTTTAGAATTCACAAATGTCAAAAGTTTCTTCTGCATTTCAGGATGGGAGTCTTTGCTTGTCTTTGTCAAGAATAGCTTCCTAAATGGTAGTGAAGAAGTTGCTCTTGCAGCAATAAATTGCTTACAGTCCACTGTAGTTTCTCATTCTGGAAAGGTAATGACCTAATTTTGTTGTTGTTTGTGCTATTTGAAAATATTCTTTTTTGGAAATAACATAAGAGTCTGTGTCCCGTCTTGTGTACGGCAGTCATCATGGATGAGTAGAATTAGTAGACCACCAAATATTGAACAAAGAAAAAGATAATCAAATCAATATTTGATTAATGATTCAATATCATCTCTCTCTCATACTGTGTCTTTTTCTTCACTGTTTGAACTAGCATCCTTTTTTCTTTGGTAGGTAGTTTGAATTACTTACTACACAAGCCAGACGTAGTGTGGGATACTCTTTTTTGTCCCATGCAAAGTGGAAAACAGAAGAAAAAAGCTTTTGTGGCATTCTTAAGCTTTTGTATTTTTCACATGCTGCACATTGTCGATTGCTTAAATTAGCAAGAAAATATGTGAAGAATCTTTGCCACTAGTCCCCTTTGCTTCTGACCAAAGCAGTTGAATAGATTTTTTTTTTTCTTTCTTTTTTTCTTCTCAACCTATTTAGTTTGTGTAATGTTAAAAAAATAAATTATTCTTCTTTTGTGGTTCTTTTGGTATATGAAATTGCGGTACTCTTTGCTCTCATGTTATATTTGGTTATTACAGTGTCTGTGGGCAAGTAGTATTATGAACTACGGCATTCGTCTAGTGTTATGTAATGGTTTATTGGCACATGATCATCATCATATTATAAGTATTATCATCATTGTTACTGCATATTATTTATGGAACTGAATTTCATGGGACGATAGGGAAAACTGGGAAAGAACTGATATAGGTTCAGAATAGATGGTCAAGTTTGATGGTATATTTTCCAATTCTATTGAAGGACCGTGAAATTAGAGTTTTGGAAATAAATATAACAAGTGCATAGATTATATTGAGATTTTGTTCTGCATTTATTTGTCATGTGAATTTGGAATTTGGATTTTGAATTCACTAAATTATCAGATGATCTTTTGATCTTTTCTATGGCCAGAATCAAGTTGATAAACATCGTAATAATCTATGTGCGTAATCATTTCACTCTAAGAGTCTTATGCTATGTTTGAATCTTGGACTTTAGTGTGGAAAATGCTAAGGAAAAAATTTTGTTGCTTCAAATGGTGTGATTTTGTCCTTTATAGTTTAGAATTTTGCTTTGTCTTGTTTCTTACTAAAATCGAAGGTCCAAACATAGCCTTAAAATTAGTGCACTGTGAATTTTTATTTTTATTTTGGACTGATGATAGATATGTCTTTGTATATGTAATGTGCCCATTTCATCATTCTTATGTATTGAAACTTTAACGAGACCTTGGAGACTTTATTTGAATTTCTACCTTCTTATATTTCAGACAATTTCCAGTTAATTTTCCGGACCTAAAACCTTGTTTTTCCTGTTATTGGGGATTCATTTGATGGTTTTCAAGGCAATCTTGTTGCCAATATTTCTATCTGCCAAGTCTCAACAACAATTCCTTTAAAGTCTATTTTTCATTTGTATGCTGCCTTTCATGTGTTTTTATTTATTTTAACAAAGTCTCCATGATAACATAAAATATGTTCATGGGATTCTAAGTTCAATGCGGTCTTCAAATGATGATTCCTTACTGTCAAAGTTGTTGAAACTTTCCTTAATCACTTTCCATGGATCTATGATAGCAACTCTCGCTAGTTATTTTTAGTGACAATGCTTTTTATGTTATTTTGTGCCTCCACTGGCAATTGTTCCATTAAAGAAGGATGCTCATCTTTGGAAGTATAGCTGGGGAAAACCAAAATTTTTCCCTTTCAGGTTATAACTATGGTAAGAACAGATGTTGGTGCTCTAACAATTATACTCCCTCCAGCCCAAAAAATGGCTTTTTTTTTATTGGCCATGAAGTTTTAAATAAGAGTGAAAAAGTGAAAAGACTGTGTATCGTTATCCTAATTCCCTCAAAAGTAGTGGCTCAATGTTTTTGGTGTCTCATATTACTTAAAGTTAGAGGCTAGTTTTGGAAAATGATTCATTTAGGAAATGAACTCTCATTTTGTAATGTCCCAATAAATTTGGGACAGAGGGAGAATAACAAAATTCAAGGTGTTTCTAAATAGTAAACCATAAAGTAGTGATTGCATATGATTCAAAAAAAGTTATTTGGTATTGTTATTTCTCTTGATGGATATCTAGAACTTGTGTTGCACTATGTATCAATAAGTGAGTTATCATGAGAAAACAACACGAGGGTTTCTGTTGACTTGAGGAAAAGTAAATGATTTTCTTTTAAACAATTGTTTGATTCTGTAGAGGAGATTTCCGTCAAGACATTATTCATGCAAGTAACTGAGAGAACGAGAAAGCATAATGTTATTCATGCCCCATATATTTCTTGTTTCAGATTAAAAATTCTAGACTTGCCTTCAGATTGTGATGGATACGGAAGCATATTGGATAGGCTGCTTGCTTGTCGTACACACTCTGGTGAATTGTGGGTCTTGCTTACTAATATATGAACATAGGATGCCAAATTAAAACTTTGTTCCTTTTGCGTAATGTGCCACTGAAATACATGTGGGACTCGTTGTACCAACTGCTCTCTTTTATTTTTTGGTTCTTTACTTCACCGACTCAAAGACCACAGTGCCTAAAGCCTTTTTTTACTTTCAGGATTAGAAACTTTTTATAGGAGGAAAAACAACTCAGATTAAGGACAGTTACAGATATCATCCCTGGCCAAAGCGATGTATGTCATGAGAAAGAATTCTACATTTTGATTTTTGTCTTCGTGGTAAGATTTTGGTCTTGATTTTTTATTTCAAATGTTGAATTAAAGAAACAACTATAGCTTGAGAAGGAAAGGCAGTGCCTCTTGCTTGTCTATGCGAATGGCAAATGCTCTCTTGAACTGGCAACCTAAAAATGCTTTATCTTTGTGTATATGAATATCCATCCAGAAGTTGAATTTTATTTCATTTTTCTTGATGCAGATATGTTAGAACAAAGTGCAGGCTGAGTCTTGGTTTATAGGTCTAAGAGCAGTAATATTCAGAAATTACTGCAAGGAAATGGTGGGCTCTTTGAACAAACAGGGTTAGTAGAAAATTTAGGGATTCTCGACTAAATAAATCTAGATTAATGATTTAGAAGATTCAATTCATACTAGTTATGGTGAAATCGAAAGCCCTTGTTGATCTACTAGTTGATTCAAAATTTGGGTCATTAAGCCTAAACTCTAGGTCAATGTGGTGTAGACGAGCCCAGGAACATGTGTATGGAAATTTCTATTTTACATCTTTATCTATGTGACCATTATATATGCCTTTTATAATGCTGTAACTTCTTGTGCAAATATCCTTTTTTTCTTCTTCTTTTCCTTTACAGACAAGGCACTGGAAGTCTTTTAGTACTCTGACAATTGAGTTTCCAAATGAGGAGGAAAAGTCAACTTGGTAGAGGGGACTTGTACAAAGTATACCGAGCTTTGTAAGATATGAAATCATTTAACTTGTTCAGTGTTAACTTCTTATTTGTCCAAAGAAGTACTCATTATGTAATCTTACTTTCGATTATCTGGATAATGGCAGCTCCTTCTGTTGATATACTTGATGATCTAAGAGATTATTCAATAGAGTTTGTTGCATCTACAGCCAGTAATGCAAAAATGGCTGAGCTTTTTGTTAATGGAACAGTGCTAAGGTTAGAATATATGGAATTTCCTGATTGCTTGTTTCTAGTTGTAGTTATGTAACCTTACCTAATTGCAAGTAGTAATTTTGCCCCTGTATCTCCATTAGTTGGATTTTTTTTTCCTTTTTGACTTCTAAGAATCATTATTTTGCTGGTGGAGGAAAGGTGCATAAATGATTTGGTTTTCTCAAAAACAATTTATTTGAGTTTTACATGTAGTTAAGCTGTATTCTGAATTTCTTATTAAGTTACTAAAATTGGGTATTCTTTCATGTTCAAAATGTGAATTTAAGCATGAGAAAGAGGATGTTTAATTGTTTAAACTACCCATAATATTGATACCGTAGCAATTGAGTCGTCATTTGGAAATAATCCACTGAACCTACCTAATGGAAGCACTCACATTGCCTTCTTTCAATAAATTTCTTCTAGCACTCACATTGCCTTTTTTCAAGAGAATGATCCCTTTACAATGTTATTAGTTGATAATGAATTAGATGATGCAGCTTGTCATCATTCTTATCTGTTGGTCAATGGTTTCATCATTGGATGTGTTAGGCAATTCGTTAAAGCATCAATACTGGACTAAATTATCACTTGGTCATGAATATGCGAGAGGCCTTCCATTTAGTCACTTAACAGGTCGTTGCAGTTCTCTATTGACATACTTCTAAACATATGGACGCCTTCAAAATATTCCTTTTGTTGAATTAAGTAATGGTTCTAATCATGTTGAAACCTTGTATGTTTCTATTTAGAATCTTGAGTTTTAGTTATTTGTCTTTTCTACTTTTAAAAGCATCCCTTGTCCAGAGAATGTGTTTGTTTATATATGAGCTTTTTAAGTTTTGTATATCACTCTTAGAAGTTTCTACAGGAAGTTGAGATTTTGGTAAATGCTAGTTGATCAAATAATTTCTACACTGTGATGTAGCTGCCTTTGTTTGACTATTTCATCGACATGAGGATATTTTTTTGGTCGATGTTGTTACATGTCAGTCAGCAAATAGAACTCTTTAGTGGATGCTGACATTTAGAAATGGCAACTATTTTGAATATAAATCAGGGGTCACTGCCATGTTTGTTTGTTATCTTTATATTTTCAAATTTGCTAACTTCTTGTAAAATGTTGTGGTTTTTCTTGTAATGACATTTCTCATGCATGTCTTAATATTGTAATTTCTGATTTTCTGCAGGTTCATTAATCCATGTCCTATATTTAATCGGAAGATTAGCTGTCGAAATGACCGTACAATGTATGGTACTCAAAACTAAAATAGGTTTACTCGTTATTTCACCTAAAACTAGTTTGCCATGATTACTTGCTAGGTGTTTTCATGGATAGTGAGGTTTTTAGAATTAAGGAGTTAATTCCAAGTGGATTAATTAATTGAAATAATTGTTATCCATAAGTTGCACATGTTGCAAGCCCACTACTAGCTTAGTAGTGATCCTAATAGGGTCATTCATCTTTATGAAAAGTAACATTTTTAATTTTGAGATTTATCCAATGGTTGGAAATTAATTAATTAATATTAATTAATTAATTAATTAATTAAGAGTTCTATTTAATTTAATGGTTAAATTGAATTATTCAATTAAGTAATTGGACCTAATTTGATTAGGAAGCCCATTTGGAGTAAATTATAATTAATTCAATTGGATTGATTTGTGCACTTTTAAGTTCAAATCCAAAAATTAATGTGGATCATTTTAGAAGCTCACTATAATATGAAGAGAATAAATTAAATAAATATAATTTATTTAATTAATATATTTATAAACAAATAAATAAAATGACCAATTTTTATCCTATAAAAATCTGCCGCTAGGATTTATTTTATATATAAATATATTTTTGGTATATATTTGATGTATATCCATCTTAATATTATTTAAAGAGTTCAAATTAATATCAAGAATGTATGTAGACAATTTTGATGACTAATGTAGTCTCAAACAAGTCCACATACGTTGGTGAGAGAAAAAGAGGAGAGTTATTGAAAGATTTAGAATCCTTCTAAAATCAAACTTTGAAGTAGTTCAAAATTGACAAACTTTCCAAGAGTTGGAGTAGGAACAAATTTTCAACCCCTATTTATAAGGAGGGCCAAAAAATTACCATAAGAATTAGCAGACATATTATTTTGTTAAGTCTTCTATTTTTATCTCTAAGAAAAGAAAAGAAAAGAAAAGGTGTTTTCTTGAAATCTTAATTTTCTTGTTCTTTAAAAGAAAACTAGTTTCTTAATATTCTCTTTACATAGAAGTTTCAAGAACTTAAATAATCAATCTTTATTGTTTTGGAAAGTTTGTTCTTGATCCATCAATTGGATCAAAAAGAATTTTTTTCTCTAGATCCAGATTAATAAACGATTAAAAAGATACAAGCGAATCCTCTTAATTGTGTTATTTTTCATATTTTGGACCTGATAGAGGGGAGACATTTGGATCCTTGTGAGTTCTGATAAGCAATTGATTGCTTCATTCCCTACAACAATCGGAGTGCACGAAAGGTACAATCCAAATTATTATATTTATTTTATATATATTCGCTTGAATAAGCGCGGTCGTTAGAATCACTTTCGAATCAAGGGAATAAATTTATTTGATAAAATTTATGTTTAATAAAATTTTAATTTTTCGTTGCGCATGCCCTTGCAATAATAGCGAACCCAATAGTGGTATCAGAGTCATAGTTGCATTTATTCAGTGAATTTTGAATTTATGGATGCATGTTTTATAAATTGTTTAAATTCATGTTTAGTATGTAAAATTTGATTTTGCATAATTTCAGCAATTGATGATTAGGAATTAGTTTAATTGCTTATTTAAATTATTTAAATATTAAAATCAGAAATGGGACGCAAAGAAACGGGCTGCGCACATGTCAGCTGGAAGCCTGCGCGCAGCAGCGCACTGTGCTTGCGCACACAGGCTAGGAGGCCTGCCCACTGGGTGCACTGTGCACGCGCACGCGATGGGCAGCCTTCGTACTGATTGTCGTGTTTTTTTTCTCGGGTCCATTTTTTATTTTCTGGAATTTTAAAATTAAATGTTAATTTTAATAATTTTTGAAAAATTATTTTTCAAATAATTAAAAATTATCCCAAGTAAAAAATTGCATTAAACAACTTGGTAAAATTTACATGTTTTAATAATTGTATGTGATGTAAATTATAAGTATGTATGGGATGATCACGAACCATTGGTCCAATGTGATTGATTTTTATATAATATTTTTGAGTTTTAAAATGAGGCATGCGAGCCTCTTATCCATCTATGTAAGTTATTTATTTTTTTGTAAAGAGAGTAGAATAGGTGGTGAGATTTTTCTTTTTCTTTGGAAGATGAAGAAGAATCAAGAAGGAGGTTCCATTGAAGGTCCATGTTTGTATGTGATACAATTATGTAATAGAATAGATTCTATTCCATTTTATTACTCTTAGACTGACCTTAGGTCCATTTTTAGGTTAAATGGGCTGCATAGGATTGGTTTATGATCATCCTTTTATTTAAGTATGTATTAGATGCATGCTTATGATTTTATTTAATGCTTCTATATTTGCACAATGATATTATGATGTCATGCATTAAATAACCAACCTAATTTAAATTATGATGAGGTATTGAATAAAATTAAACCCCACTAAATTACAAAAATTAAGTAATTTTTTTTTTTAAAAAATTTGATTTCAAACAAAAATGGACAAGTTAGGTAGGACCTATCGTTCCATGCCTACCATCAAAGGTAGAGACATGATGACCACTACCGCACTTGATCATTGGCTATAAGTCGTGGGGTGGTTTTGTGTTGGAAAGTTGTGATCTCTATCAAGCATTGAGATGCTTGTGGGATGGAATCGTCATTATGTTGGCCATGAGTCGTAGGACATCTTGATGCTCTATCTACACGAAAGTTTGATGGGTATTGTTTTGATATTTAGTACTATATGGGCTCATAAAATTAGGGTATATGGAAAGAGGTGAGGTAAAACAAACTTAAGGGTTATATAGATACAATCGTCAAGGAGTTGACTTTCGATAGAAGTATTTCATGGGCTCATAAAATTGGGGTGTGAAATATTTTCGTTGGACCTCACCACTAGGAAATTCGATTTCCCAAAATTTCATTAGGGGTGATGGAATTCGAAAAAAATAGTGGAAGACATTTAGTATTAAAGACCTTATATTAAATGAATATGTTTTTCCTATAGTTTACTCATTTCTGCTTCGTGCATGTTTTGTAGATTTTTCTACTAAAATAAAAAAGAATTCACTTGCGACAAACTTTGAACCAAATAAATTAATTGGATCTAATTTTGTCGATTGACTAAGAAACCTTAAGATAGTTCTTCAATTTGAGAAGAAGGTATATGCCCTCGCGCCTTCTTCGGTTCCACCAAAGGATATTGTTTTAGAGGCTTATGCTGATTACCTATGTCATATTGATGACAATCTGTAGGCTCGATGCTACATGCTAGCATGGATGTCAAATGAACTACAGAGGTAGAATGAGGATCAAGATAGTGCTTATGGGATCCTCCTTCACCTACAAAAGTTATATGGTGAATGAAATCGGCAGACGAGATATCAAATCTCAAAAGAGCTTTTCAGATGTCGTATGACTGAGGGCTCTTTAGTCCATGACCATGGATTGAAGATGATAGCCCTTATTGAAAGGCTGGCGTCCCATGGAGTCGTTATGGAGAATGAACTCTGTACGGACCTTCTACTGCAGTCTCTGCGTCCCTCATTTGACACTTTTGTTGTCAACTTTAACATACACAACATGGAGACTAGTCTCGCTAAGCTTGTGAACATGTTAAAGACGGCTGAGTCCACTGTGAAAAAGGACAAGCCAGTTCTGCTTGTTGGACTCTCTTTCGGATCAAAGACTAAAAAGCCCAAGAAAGGAAAGATGAAAGGAAATGGTTCCTCTAAGCCCAACAAGCTGAAGGCTAAGGGTGGTGTCAATAAGGTTTCTTATCAAGTCAATGACAAGTGCCATTACTATAGCAGGGTACTGAAAGAGGAATTGCAAGAAGTATCTTGCAAGCCTAAAGAGTTCAGGTATATATTTTATTGAAGTTAAATTGTCTGTTAACAATACTTCTTGGGTATTAGATACTGGTTGTGGCTCACATATTTACAATGATTTGTAGATGTTGACAAGAAGTAGAAAGCTGGATGGAGGAGAGACCATCCTTAGGATGGGGAATGGAGCAAGAGTTGCTGCATTAGCTATAGGCACCGTTAATCTAGCTTTTGTGAATAGTTCTGTAATAGTTTTAAATAATTGTCTTTTCATTTCAGATATTATTAAGAACATTATCTCAATTCTAGTTTTGGATAGAGAAGGTTTTAGATTTACCATTGAGAATGGAAATTGTCTCATGAGTGGTCGTTAGAATCGCTTTCGAATGTAGGGGATAAATTTATTTGATAAAATTTTAATTTTCTGTTGCGTATGCCCCTGTGATTGTAGCGAACCCAACACCTTGTGCTCTTCTCTATCTTGTGAATAAATTATGATATCATCAAAAAAACACAATTATAAATTTATTGAGAAATTGTTTGAACACTCTATTCATTAGATCTATAAAAGTTGCGGGGGCATTGGTTAAACCGAAAGGCATCAGTAGAAATTCATAATGTCCATACATTATTCAAAATGCAGTCTTTTGTATATCTTCTTCCTTGATCTTCAATTGATGATACCGAGAGCGCAAATTAATCTTAGAAAATACTGATGCTCCCTACAATTGATCAAACAAATCATCTATTCTTGGAAGTGGATACTTATTCTTGACTGTTACTTTATTCAACTCTCTATAATCAATGCACAATCATAATGCACCATATTTATTTTTCATGAATAACACAGGTGCTCCCCAAGGAGAATAACTAGGGCAAATAAAACCCTTATCAAGCAATTCTTGCAATTGAACTTTTAAATCTTTTAATTCTATTGGTGCCATTTGGTATGGTGCTTTAAAACTAGGGGTAGTCCCTGGCATAATATCAATCACAAATTCAATCTCTCGATCTGGTGGCAATCCTAGTAAATCATTTGGAAATACCTCAAGAAATTCTTGAACCACATCTACATTTTATGGCTTCAATTGTGCTTCGATCAAAGTGTCCAGAACACTTGCCAAATGTTCAACATAATATTTATTCAACATCTTTTGAGCTTTCAAAGCAGTTATAATTATTAAGAATCGTGAGAATGAGGTACCACTAAACACAAACTGTTCTTCTCCAAGTGGCTGAAAAATCATAATCTTGTTACAATCAATTTTAGCATGATATTTGGTAAGCCAATCCATACCCAGAATAACCTCAAAATTTGGCATTGGTAAAATAATGAGATCCGCATAGAGTGTCCTATTACTAATCTGAATAGAATAGGCAGTTAACATTTGGTTGGAATCCATTTCTTCCCCGGATAGAACTGTCATACTATACCTTACTTTTAATAAATCTGGTGTAATGCCCAATTTTCTCACAAATGCACGTGATGCAAATGAATGTGTTGATCTAGAATCTATTAATGCAATTTTAGGTATCCCAGAAATTAAATTAGTACCCGTGACTACATAAGCATCTGCATCAGCTTGTTCTTGTGTCATTGCATATACTCTCTCCCCTGAACTCTCCCCCTGCATTGTTGGGAAATCTTTTGCTATATGTCCAGGCTTTTTACACTTAAAGCAATGATTAGTACCACTAAAGCATTCCCTAAAATAATTCTTCCCACACTTAGCACATTTAGGCCTTTCAACTACAAGTCTACCCAACTTTAGGATGATTTTCATTCCCTTGGTTTGATTTTTGCTCTTCTTTCTTCGGCCCTTGAAGAGTGATACCTAATTAATAGCCATAGACCGTGGTTTTTAGAACCTGTTCATAATGATTGGACAATAAGAGAAATAATACGAGGTTTCCATACTTGGTCTTTCAACATCAGGTATTAGCCATATTCTAACTCATTCATTATGGCTTTCCTATACCGATTTTTCAACCTCAAGTATTGCCACCATTTGTTAGGTCCAGCAGTCCTTCTTGCGTCCCTTGCCTACCCGACCATTAATCATGTACCATACTTAATTTTCAAAAACCTCATTATATTCTTGATAGTATCATGCTTCATGAACCATGAATGCACCAAACATCACATCAATTGACAAATAATGACAATCACACTGAAACATGAACAACATTATACAATTCTTGTGATACAACAAATGAAAGTGTCAACTTACCTCAAGTCCGCTTTGTACTAAGTGAAAAGGACAATCTCTTTGGAAGATAGGATGTGTTAAATTAGGAGAGTTTTGTCACAATCGAAGTTTGTATGCAAAATACTATAATACTGTCGTTTCTTACCCAATTTTACCGCGCACTAAGAATTATAGCAGAGGTTTGCTTTGGTGAGCCTTGCATCAGTCAACTCACACTTATTCAAACTTGAAGTTATACACATCATAATATTATGTGTCCATGGTCTCGTACGCTTTCAATATCAAAAAAATGATATTTATTCAGCTTAAGTATGGTAATGACTAAGCAATAATTTAATTAAGAATATAAGTTAATTCGGACTTTCCACATTCCTGTACAAAGTTTTTACATCAGCTTACTATTAAAGTGGGCACAAAGACTCTGAGAAGATGTTCAGTTGATTCCCGACATTTCTTATTTCATCCTATATCAAAACCTAAGACAACTTAATATAATTCACAAAACAACATTATATTCACGTGGTCTCATATGTGTTTTCTCTATTCAATCAATGTCTGTTTACGATCAAATTTAACTCAAAGCGTTATTTTTGTGTATATTAGACATTGAACAAGTTCAATCACAATCTGAATCCAAGTAACCAAACTTGTACATAAGTTGATTTCGATCTCAATTTGATTAGACATATTGAGATCAACAAGAGGTTAATCATGTATGTAGTCCACATTACTTAACTCATCCAGATTGAAACTATAACGACAAATTTGATATTCTACATAAGACAACAATAAATTGGTCTCACCTATTTTTTTGTTTCCAACAATTTAAATTCTACTTTATCTTAACAAGTGTCATAGTTTGTTTAATATAAGTGTCAATCTGTTGAGATGAATTTTGAGTTTGTGTATGTTATTTAACCAATTAAAATGTGTTTGATGCAAAGATTGCATCACTCCCAAGTTTTGTTATTCCATCACAAATTAATAGTTAAAAATGATTCAAATCTACATATTTCACAGGGTTGAAAGTTAAAGATGATGGATACAGTGCTTAAAATAAAGATGCATATGGTGTCATGTGTTTTTATAATCAAATTTACAAGTTCAAACTCAATTTGAGCTATAGTATTTTTGTACTTTAATTTGTAAATTAGGAGATTTTCGTCACAATCTAAGTTTTTGTGCAAAATATTTTAATACTCTCATTTCTTGCCCAATTTTACCGTGCACTAAGAATTATAGTAGAGGTTCGCTTAGTGAGCCCCGCATCGGTCAACTCACTCTTATTCAAACTTAAAGTTCTACATAAGATAATATAATGTGCCCATGGTCTCGTATGTTTTCATTTTTATTCAGCTTAATTGTGGTGATGACTATGCATCAGTTTAATTAAAAATATAAGTGAATTCAGACACTTTTCGCATTCCTGTACGAAGTTTTTACATCAGCTCATTAAGTTTCTAATAAAGTTGGCACAAAGACTCTGAGAAGATGTTTGGTTAAGTCCCGACATTTCTTATTTCATCTCATATCAAAACCTAAGACAACATAATATAATTCACAAAACAACGTTAAATTCACGTGGTCTTATATGTGTTTTCTCTATCCAATCAATGTCTGTTTATGATCAAATTTAATTCAAAGTGTTATTTTTGTGTAGGTTCATTGAACGACTTCAATCACAATCTGAATCTCAGTAACCAAACTTGTACATAAGTTGATTTCGATCTCAATTTGATTAGACATATTGGGATCAACAAGGGGTTAGCATGTATGTAGTCCACCTTAGTTAACTCATCCAGATTGAAACTATAACGACAAATATGAAGTTCTATATAAGATAACAATGAATTAGTATCATCTGTTTTTTGCTTCCAACAATTTAAATTCTACTTTATCTTAACAAGTGTGATAGTTTGTTTAATATAACTGTTAATCTGTTGAGTCAAATTCTATGTTTGTGCATGTTATTTAACTAATTAAAAAGAGTTTGACGCAAAGATTGCATCACTCACAACTTTTGTTATTCCACCACAAATTAGTAGTTAAAGATTATTCAAATATACATATATCATGGTTTCTTTAATATTCACGTTAAATAGTGGAGTTGAAATTTTAGTTTGTGTGAGATTTCGTGCATCAACTCGTCAAGCTCATTATTTTACAGGAAAAAAGAGTTTGTCACAAAGATTGATTCATTCCCTAGTTTTGTCATTCCACTTGGGGGTTAAATTTTAAAGATGATTGATATAATGCATAAAATAAACATGCATATGGTTTCATGTGTTTTCATAATCAAATCTATAAGTTCAAACTCAAACTTGAGCTATAGTATTCCTGTACTTTACTTTGTAAATTAGAAGAGTTTTGTTACAATCTAAGTTTGTGTGCAAAACACTATAATACTCTCACTTCTTGCCCAATTTTATCGTGCACTAAGAATTATAGTGGAGGTTCGCTTTAGTGAGCCCTGCATCGATCAAATCACACTTATTCAAACTTGAAGTTGTACACAAGATAATATTATGTGCCCATGGTCTCGTATGTCATTATGAAAAAAATGATATTTATTCAACTTAAGTGTGGTGATGACTATGCAATAGTTTAATTAAGAATATAAGTTAATTCGGATATTTTTCACATTCCTGTACAAAGTTTTTACATTAGCTCATTAAGTTTTTGTTAAAGTGGTCACAAAGACTCTGAGAAGATATTTGGTTGAGTCCCAACATTCCTTATTTCATCCCATATCAAAACCTATGACAACTTAATATAATTCACAAAATAACATTACATTCACGTGGTCTCATTTTTGATTTCTCTATCCAATCAATGTCCGTTTATGATCAAATTTAACTCAAAGCATTATTTTTAGGTAGGTTAGACATTGAACAACTTCAATCACAATCCGAATCCAAGTAACAGAAGTTGTACATAAGTTGATTTTGATCTCAATTTGATTAGACATATTGGGATCAACAAGAGGTTAGCATGTATGTAGTCCACCTTAGTTAACTCATCCAGATTTGAAACTATAACGATAAATTTGAAGTTCACTATAGGACAACAATGAATTGGTCTCACCTGCTTTTTGTGTCCAACAATTTAAATTCTACTTCATCTTAACAAGTGTCATAGTTTGTTTAATGTAAATGTCAATCTGTCCAACAAAGATTGCATCACTCCCAACTTTTGTTATTACACCACAAATTAATAGTTAAAAATGATTCAAATCTACATATCTCATGGGGTTAAAAGTTAAAGATGATTGATACAATGTATATAATAAACATGCATATGGTGTCTTGTGTTTTCATAATCAAATCTACAAGTTCAAACTCAAATTTGAGCTATAGTATTCTTGTACTTTACTTTGTAAATTAGGAATTTTTGTTACAATCTAAGTTTGTGTGCAAAATATTATAATACTCTCACTTCTTGACCAATTTTATTGTGTACTAAGAATTATAGTAGAGGTTCGTTTTGGTGAGGCCCGCGCCGGTCAACTCACTCTTATTCAAACTTGAAGTTCTACATAAGATAATATTATGTGCCCATGGTCTCGTATATTTTCATTTTGAAAAAAATGATATTTATTTAGCTTAATTGTGGTGATGACTATGCAACAGTTTAGTTAAAAATATAAGTTAATTCAGATACTTTCCACATTCCTGTATGAAGTTTTTACATCAGCACATTAAGTTTCTGTTAAAGTGGGCACAAAGACTCTGAGAAGATGTTTGGTTGAGTCTCGACATTCCTTATTTCATCCCATATCAAAACCTAAGACAACTTAATATAATTCACAAAACAACGTTACATTCACGTGGTCTCATATTTGTTTTCTCTATTCAATTAATGTCCGTTTACGATCAAATTTAACTCAAAGTGTTATTTTTGTGTAGGTTAGACATTGAACAACTTCAATCACAATCTGAATATGGGTAACCAAACATGTACATAAGTTGATTCTATCTCAATTTGATTAGACACATTGGGATCGATAAGAGGTTAGCATGTGTGTTGTCCACATTAGCTAACTCATCCAGATTGAAACTATAATGACAAATATGAAGTTCTATATAAGACAACAATGAATTTATTTCACCTGTTTTTTGGTTCCAACACTTTAAATTGTACTTTATCTTAATAAGCGTCATAGTCTGTTTAATATAACTGTTAATTTGTTGAGTCCAATTATGAGTTTGTGCATATTATTTAACTAATTAAAAAGAGTTTGACGCAAAGATTGCATCACTCCCAACTTTTGTTATTCCACCACAAATTAATAGTTAAAAATGATTCAAATCTACATATTTCATGGTTTTTTTATTACACATGTCAATCAGTTGAGTTGAATTATGAAAACATGTATTATTTTGAGCATCAACTCGTCAATATCGCTATTGTACAAGGTAAAAAGTGTTTTCCATGAAGATTGGATCATTCCCTAGTTTTGTTATTCCACTATGCGAATAAAAGTCAAAGATGATTGGTATAATTCATAAAATAAACTTGCATACGGTGTCATGTGATTTCATAACCAAATCTACAAGTTCAAACTAGGAGAGTTTCATCGCAATCTATGTTTTTGTGCAAAATACTATAATACCCTCACTTACCCAATTTTAACTTGCACTAAGAATTACAGTAGAGGTTTGCTTTGGGGAGCCCTACATCAGTCAACTCACATTTATTCAAACTTGAGGTTGTGCACAAGATAATATGATGTGCCCATGGTCTCGTATGTTTTTATTATGAAAAAATGATATTTATTCAGCTTAAGTGTGGTGATGATTATACAACAGTTTAATTAAGAATATAAGTTAATTCGAACACTCTCCACATTCCTATACGAAGTTTTTACATTAGCTCATTAAGTTTCTGTTAAAGTAGGTACAAAGACTCTGAGAAGATGGTTGGTTGAGTCCCGATATTACTTATTTCATCCCATATCAAAACCTAAGATAACTTAATATAATTCACAAAACAACGTTACATTCACGTGGTCTCATATGTGTTTTCTCTATCCAATCAAAGTCTATTTACGATCAAATTTGACATTGAACAACTTTAATCACAATCAGAATCTGGGATACCAAACTTGTACATAAGTGGATTATGATCTTGATTTGATTAGACATATTGGGATCAACAAGAGGTTAGTATGTATGTTGTCCACATTTGTTAACTCATCCAGATTAAAACTACAAGGACAAATATGAAGTTCTATATAAGACAATAATGAATTGGTCTCACCTGTATTTTGTTTCCAATAATTTAAATTCTATTTCATCTTATTAAGTGTCATAGTTTGTTTAATATAACTGTTAATTGTTGAGTCCAATTATGAGTTTGTGCATGTTATTTAACTAATTAAAAAGAGTTTGACGCAAAGATTGTATCACTCCCAACTTTTGTTATTCCACCACAAATTAGTAGCTAAAGATGATTCAAATCTACATATTTCATGGTTTCTTTAATATTCATGTCAATCAGTGGAGTCGAATTTTGAGTATGTGTGAAATTTGTGCATCAACTCGTCAAGCTCACTATTTTACAAGGATAAAAGAATTTGTGATGAAGATTGAATCATTCCCTAGTTTTGTTATCCCACCATAGGGTTAAAAGTTAAAGATGATTGATATAATGCATGAAATAAACATGCATATAGTGTCATGTGTTTTCATAATCAAATATAAAATTCAAACTCAAATTCCAGCTACAGTGTTCTTGTACTTTACTTTGTAAATTAGGAATCGCAATCTAAGTTTGTTTGCAAAATATAATAATACTCTCACTTCTTGCCCAATTTTACCATGCACTAAGAATTATAGTAGAGGTTCTTTTTGGTGAGCCCCACATCGGTCGATCACTCTTATTCAAACTTGAAGTTTTACATAAGATAATATTATGTGCCCATGGTCTTGTATATTTTCATTTTGAAAAAATTGATATTTATTCAGCTTAATTGTGGTGATGACTATGCAACAGTTTAATGAAAAATATAAGTTAATTCAAACATTTCCACATTCCTGTGCGAAGTTTTTACATCAGCTTATTAAGTTTCTGTTAAAGTGGGCACAAAGAGTATGAGAAGATGTTTGGTTGAGTCCCGACATTCCTTATTTCATCCCATATCCAAACCTAAGACAACTTAATATAATTCACAAAACAACGTTACATTCACGTGGTCTCATATGTGTTTTCTCTATCCAATCAATATAAGTTTACGATCAAATTTAACTTTTGAGTGTTATTTTTTTGTAGGTTTGACATTAAACGACTTCAATCACAATCGGAATCTGGGCATCTAGACTTATATGTAAGTGGATTTTGATCTCGATTTGAATAAACACATTAGGATCAACAAGAGGTTAGCATGTATGTTATCCACATTAGTTAACTCATCCAGATTGAAACTATAATGAGAAATATGAAGTTCTATATATTATAATAATGAATTGGTCTCATCTGTTTTTTGTTTCCAATAATTTAAATTGTACTTCATCTTAACAAGTGTCATAGTTTGTTTAATATAACTGCCAATCTGTTGAGTCGAATTATGAGTTTGTGCATGTTATTTTGCTAATTAAAAAGAGTTTGAATCAAAGATTGCATCAGTCCCAACTTTTGTTATTCCACCATAAATTAGTTGTTAAAGATGATTTAAATCTACCTATTTCATGGTTTTTTTAATATTCATGTCAATCAGTGGAGTTGAATTTTGAGTTTGTGTGAAATTTGTGCATCAACTCATGAAGCTCATTTTTTTACAAGGCAAAAAGAGTTTGTCACTAAGATTGAATCATTCCCTAGTTTTGTTATTCCACCATAGGGTTAAAATTAAAAATGATTGATATAATACGTAAAATAAACATGCATATGGTGTCATGTGTTTTCATAATCAAATCAAAAAGTTCAAACTGAAACTTGAGTTATAGTGTTCTTGTACTTTACTTTGTAAATTAGGAGAGTTTTGTCACAATCTAAGTTTGTGTGCAAAACACTATAATACTCTCACTTTTTGCCCAATTTTACTGTGCACTAAGAATTAAAGTAGAGTTCGCTTTGGTGAACCCAACATCGGTCAACTCACACTTATTCAAACTTGAAGTTGTACATAAGATAATATTATGTGCCCATGGTCTCGTATGTTTTTATTATGAAAAAATGATATTTATTGAGGTTAAGTGTGGTGATAATTATGCAATAGTTTAATTAAGAATACAAGTTAATTCGGATAATTTTCTCATTGTTGTACGAAGTTTTTGCATCAGCTTATTAAGTTTCTGTTAAAGTTGGCACAAAGAGTATGAGAAGATGTTTGGTTGAGCCCCGGCGTTCCTTATTTCATCCCATATCCAAACCTAAGACAACTTAATATAATTCACAAAACAACGTTACATTCAAGTGGTCTCATATGTGTTTTCTCTATCCAATCAATATAAGTTTACGATCAAATTTAACTTTGAGTGTTATTTTTTTGTAGGTTTGACATTAAACGACTTCAATCACAATCTGAATCTGGGCATCCAGACTTATACGTAAGTGGATTTTGATCTCGATCTGAATAAACACATTGGGATCAACAAAAGGTTAGCATGTATGTTATCCACATTAGTTAACTCATCCAGATTGAAACTATAATGAGAAATATGAAGTTCTATATATGACAACAATGAATTGGTCTCATCTGTTTTTTGTTTCCAACAATTTAAATTGTACTTCATCTTAACAAGTGTCATAGTTTGTTTAATATAACTGTCAATCTGTTGAGTTGAATTATGAGTTTGTGCATGTTATTTTTCTAATTAAAAAGAGTTTGATGCAAAGATTGCATCAGTCCCAACTTTTGTTATTCCTCCACAAATTAGTAGTTAAAGATGATTTAAATCTACATATTTCATGGTTTCTTTAATATTCATGTCAATCAGTGGAGTCGAATTTTGAGTTTGTGTGAAATTTGTGCATCAACTCGTGAAGCTCATTTTTTACAAGGCAAAAAGAGTTTGTCACTAAGATTGAATCATTCCCTAGTTTTGTTATTCCACCATTGGGTTAAAATTAAAAATGATTGATATAATGCGTAAAATAAACATGCATATGGTGTCATGTGTTTTCATAATCAAATCAAAAAGTTCAAACTGAAACTTGAGTTATAGTGTTCTTGTACTTTACTTTGTAAATTAGGAGAGTTTTGTCACAATCTAAGTTTGTGTGCAAAACACTGTAATACTCTCACTTTTTGCCCAATTTTACTGTGCACTAAGAATTAAAGTAGAGGTTCGCTTTGGTGAACCCAACATCACTCAACTCACACTTATTCAAACTTGAAGTTGTACATAAGATAATATTATGTGCCCATGGTCTCGTATGTTTTTATTATGAAAAAATGATATTTATTGAGGTTAAGTGTGGTGATAATTTTGCAATTGTTTAATTAAGAATACAAGTTAATTCGGACAATTTCCTCATTGTTGTACGAATTTTTTGCATTAGCACATTAAGTTTCTATTAAAATGGGTACAAAGACTCTGAGTTTGTGTATGTTATTTAACTAATTAAAAAAAGTTTGACGCAAAGATTGCACCACTCCCAACTTATGTTATTCTACATTAGTTGACTCATCCAGATTGAAACTATAACGACAAATTTGAAGTTCCATATAAGACAACAATGAATTGGTCTCACTTGTTTTTTATTTCCAACAATTTAAATTCTACTTTATCTTAACGAGTGTCATAGTTTGTTCAATATAACTGTCAATCTGTTGAGTTGAATTCTGAGTTTGTCTATGTTATTAAACTAATTAAAAATAGTTTGACATAAACATTGTATCACTCCTAACTTTTGTTATTCCACCATGAATTAATAGTTAAAAAAGTTTCAAATCTACATATTTCACAGGGTTAAAAGTTAAAGATGATTGATACAATGCATAAAATAAACATACATATGGTGTCATTTGTTTTCATAATCAAATCTACAAGTTCAAATTCAAATTTGAATTATCGTATTCTTGTACTTTACTTTGTAAATTAGGAGAGTTTGACCATAATCTATGTTTTTTGTGCAAAACACTCTAATACTCTCGCTTCTTTCCCAATTTTACAGTAGAGGTTCACTTTGGTGAGCCCTACATCAATCAACTCACACTTATTCAAACTTGAAGTTGTACACAAGATAATATTATCTACCCATGGTCTCGCATGTTTTTATTATGAAAAAATGATATTTATTCAGCTTAAGTGTGGTGATGATTATGCAATAGTTTAATTAAGAATAAAAGTAAATTCAGACACTTTCCACATTCCTGTACGAAATTTTTACATCAGCTCATTGAGTTTCGGTTCAAGTGGGCACAAAGACTGAGAAGATATTTGGTTGAGTCCCGACATTCCTTATTTCATCCCATATCAAAACCTAAGACAACTTAATATAATTTCTCAAAACAATGCTACATTCACGTGGTCCCATATATGTTTTCGCTATCCAATCAATGTCCGTTTACAATCAAATTTAACTCAAAGCGTTATTTTTGTGTTGGTTAGACATTGAACAACTTTTGTCACAATCCGAATCCAAGTAACCAAAGTTATACTGAAGTTGATTTTGATCTCGATTTGATTAGACATAATGGGATCAACATGAGGTTAGCATGCATGTAGTCCATATTAGTTAACTCATGCAGATTGAAACAATAACAACAAATTTGAGGTTCTATATAAGACAACAATGAATTGGTATCACCTACTTTTTGTTTCCAACAATTTAAATTCTACTTCATCTTAATAAGTGTCATAGTTTGTTTAATATAATTATCAATTTGTTGAGTCGAATTCTGAGTCTCTATATGTTATTTAAATAATTAAAAGGAGTTTGACGCAAAGATTGCATCACTCCCAACTTTTGTTATTCCACCATAAATTAATAGTTAAAAATAATTCAAATCTACATATTTCATCAGGGTTAAAAGTTAAAGATGATTGATATAATGCATACAATAAACATGCATATGGTGTCATGTGTTTTCATAATCAAATCTACAAGTTCAAACTCAAATTTGAGCTATAGTGTTTGTGTACTTTACTTTGTCAATTAGGAGATTTTTAATGCAATCTAAGTTTGCTTGTAAAATATTATAATACTCTCGCTTCTTGCCCATTTTGTCATGCACTAAGAATTATAGTAGAGGTTCATTTTGGTGAGCCCCGCATCGGTCAATCACTCATATTCAAACTTGAAGTTCTACATAAGATAATATTATGTGCCTATGGTCTCGTAAGTTTTCATTTTGACAAAATTGATATTTATTCAGCTTAATTGTGGTGATGACTATGCAACAGTTTAATGAAAAATATAAGTTAATTCAAACATTTCCACATTCCTGTGCGAAGTTTTTACACCAGCTCATTAAGTTTCTATTAGAGTGGCACAAAGAGCTTGAGAAGATGTTTGGTTAAGTCCAACATTCCTTATCTCATCCCATATCAAAACCTAAGACAACTTAAAATAATTCAAAAAATAATGTTACATTCATGTGGTCTCATATGTGTTTTCTCTATCCAATCAATGTAAGTTTACGATCAAATTTAACTCAAAAGTATTATTATTGTGTAGGTTAGACATTAAACAAGTTCATTCACAATCCGAATCCAAGTAACCAAACTTGTACATAAGTTGATTTCAATCTCGATTTGATTAGACATATTGTGATCAACAAGAGGTTAGCATGTATGTGGTCCACATTAGTTAACTGATCCAGATTGAAACTATAACGACAAATTTGAAGTTCTATATAAGACAACAATAAATTGGCGTCATCTATTTTTTGTTTCCAACAATTTAAATTCTCCTTCATCTTAACTAGTGTCATAGTTTGTTTAGTATAACTGTCAATCTATTGAGTCGAATTCTGAGTTTGTATATGTTATTTAACTAATTAAAAATAGTTTGACGCAAAGATTGCACCACTCCCAACTTATGTTATTCCACCATAAATTAATAGTTAAAAATGATTCAAATATACTTATTTCATGGGGTTAAAAGTTAAAGATGATTGATACAATGCATAAAATAAACATGAATATAGTGTCATTTGTTTTCATAATCAAATCTACAAGTTCAGATTCAAATTTGAGCTATAGTGTTCTTGTACTTTACTTTGTAAATTAGGATATTTTCATCGCAATATAAGTTTTTGTGCAAAATATTATAATACTCTCGCTTCTTGACCAATTTTACCACGCACTAAGAATTATAGTAGAGGTTCGTTTTGGTGAGTCCCGGATCGGTCAACTCACTCTTATTCAAACTTGAAGTTCTACAAAAGATAATATTATGTGCGCATGGTCTCGTATCTTTTCATTTTGAAAAAAAATGATACTTATTCAACTTAATTGTGGTGATGGCTATGCAACAGTTTAATGAAAAATATAAGTTAATTCGAACAATTTTTATATTCATATACGAAGTTTTTAGATCAGCTCATTAAGTTTCTGTTAAAAGTGGGCACAAATACTCTAAGAAGATGTTTGGTTGAGTCCCGACATTCCTTATTTCATCCCATACCAAAACCTAGGACAACTTAATATAATTCACAAAACAACATTATATTCACATGGTCTCATATGTGTTTTCTCCATCCGATCAATGTTTGTTTACGATCAAATTTAACTCAAAGCATTATTTTTGTGTAGGTTAGACATTGAACAACTTCAATCACAATATGAATCCAAGTAACCAAAGTTGTACCAAAGTTGATTTCGATCTTGATTTGATTAGACATATTGGGATCAACCAGAGATTAGCATGTATGTAGCCCACATTAGTTAACTCATCCAGATTGAAACAATAATGACAAATTTGAAGTTTTATATAAGACAACAATGAATTGGTCTCACCTATTTTTTGTTTCCAACAATTTAAATTCTACTTCATCTTAACAAGTGTCATAGTATATTTAATATAATTGTCAATCTTCTGAGTCAAATTCTGAGAGTCTGTAAGTTATTCTACTAATTAAAAAGAGTTTCACGCAAATATTGCATCACTACCAATTTTTGTTATTCCACCACAAATTAATACTTAAAAATGATTCAAATCTACATATTTCATGGGGTTAAAAGTTAAAGATGATTGATACAATGCATACAATAAACATGTATATGGTGTCATGTGTTTTCATAATCAAATCTACAAGTTCAAACTCAAATATGAGCTATAGTGTTCTTGTACTTTACTTTGAAAATTAGGAGATTTTGGTCGCAATCTAAGTTTGTGTGCAAGACAATATAATACTCTCATTTCTTGGCCAATTTTACCATGCACTAAGAATTATAGTAGAGGTTCGCTTTGGTGAGCCCTGCATCGATCTACTCACACTTATTCAAACTTGAAGTTGTACACAAGATAATATTATCTGCCCATGGTCTCGTATGTTTTTACTATGAAAAAAATGATATTTATTCAGCTTAAGTGTGGTGATGATTATACAACAGTTTAATTAAGAATATAAGTTAATTCGGATATTATCCACATTCCTGTATGAAGTTTTTACATTAGCTCATTAAGTTTTTGTTAAAGTGGGCACAAAGACTCTGAGAAAATGTTTGGTTGAGTCCCAACATTCCTTATTTCATGTGTGTGGAATTAAGTGATCATATATTGATGTGTCATGTATTAGAGTCTCTATTGGCTCTTTGCCCTTACATAGTAGAAAAGGCTACTTCAACTAATGCAACTGGAACTGCAAAAGCGTATACAACTTTATTTTCTCTCTGTCAACTTCTCAGAAAGGCCATCCGTTGCCTTTTAATTCACAAAACTTCTTATTTGAGTGCATATCTACATTATTTTAGTTCTTGGGTCATATCCAAATTAGCACTCTAAAATGGACAGAAATGAGATAGCTTCACTGATATTTTTTTTGGTTTTTTTAACCCTTAGGAATCAACAAATGAGTTGGTTGGGTTCAAGTAATCTATGCACATGAGATTCTTCGAGCAATCTATGCACATGAGATTCTTCAAGCAATCTATGCAAATAAGATTATGTACCCTTTATGATTGAATCAAGCATTAAGTACTTCAAATTTGCTAACACTAAGATAATATGTGGGCAAACCTGTGAAGAACCTTATTCAACTACCTTAGTTTCTCCAGTCGCATAATTAATCTAATACTATGAGTTTGCTGAAGCACATGAAGATGTGTCACAACAATTCAAAGTCTTTATGGCATTTGAGATCATTGGTAAAAACATAACAAATTGGGTTTTCTTTTGTATATGGCAATTTTTTTTGATATGACTGCTCTGAAATACCAGGTGTTCTAATCAGATGCATTTTTCTTGACATTATCACAACTTTGAACCTTAATCAATCAAGTCCCAGGGAAAAAAAAGAAACTTCAAAAGCTAAGATAACTTAATATAATTTCTCAAAATAACATTACATTCACGTGGACCCATATGTGTTTTCACTATCTAATCAATGTCCGTTTATGATCAAATTTAACTCAAAGCGTTATTTTTGTGTAGGTTAGACATTGAACAACTTCAATCACAATTCGAATCCAGGTAACCAAACTTGTACATAAGTTGATTTTGATCTTGATTTGATTAGGCACATTGGGATCAACAAGAGGTTGCCATGTATGTTGTGCACATTAGTTAACTCATCCAGATTGAAACTATAATGACAAATATAAAGTTCTAAATAAGATAACAGTGAATTGGTCTCACCTATTTTTTGTTTCCAACAGTTTAAATTCTACTTCATCTTAACAAGTGTCATAGTTTGTTTTATATAACAGTTAATCTGTTAAGTTGAATTTTGAGTTGGCTAATTAAAGATAGTTTGACGTAAAGATTGCATCACTCCCAACTTTTGTTATTCCACCACGAATTAGTAGTTAAAGATTATTCAAATCTACATATTTCATGGTTTCTTTAATATACATGTCAGTCAGTTAAGTCGAATTTTGAGTGTGTTTGAAATTTTGAGCATCAACTCATCAAGCTCGCTATTTTACAAGGTAAAAAGAGTTTGTCATGAAGATTGTATCATTCCCTAGTTTTGTTATTCCACCACGGGGTTCAAAGTTAAAGATGATTGGTATAATGCATAAAATAAACTTGCATATGGTGTCATGTGTTTTCATAATCAAATTTACAAGTTCAAACTCAAACTTGAGCTATAGTATTCTTATACTTTAGTTTGTAAATTAGAAGAGCTTCACTGCAATCTAAGTTTGTGTGCAAAACACAATAATACTCTCACTTCTTGCCTAATTTTAAGATGCACTAAGAATTACAGTCGAGGTTCGCTTTGGTGAGCCTGCATCGGTCAACTCACACTTATTCAAACTTGAAGTTGTACACAAGATAATATTATGTGCCCAGGTCTCGTATAATTTTATTATAAAAAATGATATTTATTCAGCTTAAGTATGCTGATGATTATGCAATAGTTCAATTAAGGATATAAGGTAATTTATATATTCTTGTACAAAGTTTTTACATCAGCTCATTAAGTTTCTATTAAAGTGGGCACAAAGACTCTGAGGAGATGTTTGATTAAGTCCTGACATTCCTTATTTTTTCCCATATCAAAACCTAAGACAACTTAATATAATTTCTCAAAACAACGTTACATTCACGTGGACCCATATGTGTTTTCACTATCCAATCAATGTCTGTTTACGATCAAATCTAATTCAAAGCATCATTTTTGTGTAGGTTAGACATTAAATGAGTTCAATCACAATCTGAATCCAAGTAACCAAAGTTGATTTCTATCTCGATTTGATTAGACATATTAGGATCAATAAGAGGTTAGCGTGTATGTAGTCGACATTAGTTAAGTCATCCAGATTAAAACTATAATGACAAATTTGAAGTTCTATGTAAGACAACAATGAATTGGTCTCACCTAGTTTTTGTTTCCAACAATTTAAATTCTACTTCATCTTAACAAGTGTCATAGTTTGTTTAATACAACTATCAATCTATTGAGTCGAATTTTGAGTTTGTGTATCTTATTTAACTAATTAAAAATAGTTTGATGCAAACATTGAATCACTCCCAACTTTTGTTATTCTGACCAAATTAATAGTTAAAAATAATTCAAATTTATATATTTCACGGGGTTAAAAGTTAAAGATGATTGATACAATGCATAAAATAAACATGCATATGGTGTCATTTGTTTCATAATCAAATCTACAAGTTCAAATTCAAATTTGAGCTATAGTATTCTTGTACTTTACTTTGTAAATTAGGAGCGTTTGATCACAATCTAAGTTTGTGTGCAAAATACTATAATACTTTCGCTTTTTACCTAATTTTACCATGCACTAAGAATTACAGTAGGGGTTTGCTTTGGTGAGCCTTGTATCGATCAACTCACATTTATTCAAACTTAAAGTTGTACACAAGATAATATTATCTGCCCATGGTCTCATAAGTTTTTATTATGAAAAAATGATATTTATTCAGGTTAAGTGTGGTGATGATTATGCAATAATTGAATTAAGAATATAAGTTAATTCAGACACTTTCTACATTCTTATACGAAGTTTTTACTTCAGCTCATTAAGTTTCTATATGAAAGTGTCTTCCACTCAAGTTCAACTGTATTTGTGTTTTTTGTAAAACCAATCCAGGAAAAAATGGTGATTTTATAGGAGCAACCAATAACCTTGGAGAAAATTAGCAGAAAGAAAAAAATATTTAGTGTATGGGAGAGGCAGTTTGGGGTTAATGGGTATTGCTACTTCTGCTCATGTAGGAGGAGCCAAAGTTTTAGGATTTTATCCCAAAACCTCTAACAATACAGAATATTACAGGTATGACCACTAGAGATGAGTTAAAAGTGTTACATATTCAGGATATAATACCTAACATGTTAAACAATGCGGATGTATTCATGACTCTACCTGGTGGTTTTTGTACACTAAATAAATTATTCCAAGTTGTATCTTGGGCACAAATCTACATTCACAAAAAACTTATAAGTATTCTTAATGTTAATGGTTTCTTTGATAGTTTGCTATTTTTTTGTAGATCATGCTATAGAAAAAGGTTTTATTTCACCGTCTGTGAGACGAATTCTCATTTCTACTCCTACACCTGACCAATTAATTGATTAACTTCTAGCATATGTTGTAACACCCCCATTACTACACAACTAGATATATATTATAATTTAACATGATAGAACCTGTGTGCATGCATAGAATTTTTTTTTTGTAACACTTTAAGAATAGATAAATCACTTCTTACATGCACAACCCTGTTTAAAATACTTTATAACACATGTCATGTATATAGCAGGATCGATATTTATATAAAAGCACAACACCCACTACGACCCAATATTTACATACTTATTTATAGTAAAGTTTTAAAAGTGAAATATAGTACCAGTCTAAAAATATAATACAACAGATTCAAAATATAACAAGCCAACAAAATAGCCCAACAGGTCGTCATCCATGTACACACTCTCTCAGACACCTGTAGGAGCTCCAACCTCCGCCCAGCCAATAAAGATGCTTCAGGTATCATCGTACTCACCTACAATGCATAAACTATATGAGCTAATGCTCATCAAGTAAAGATTATGCATGTCAAAGAATAATCCACAATATCAAGTCATGCAACTCAAAATGCTATGCTCACAATGCAATTTTATGCATCAAAATATTTCTCTCAAAATCATTTCTTTCTTGGGCCCCTGACCTATGCTACTATCATATGCACCAGAAAAGAGCTATGTATACCGCCATAATCCAATGGCCAATAATCATATAAGCATGCAAATCCATGCATACTCATACGCATGCAAATCCATGCACGCGAACCTGCAAATCCATGCATAACACCATGCAAATCCATGCATGCTTCGGTGCACTAGTAGTGGTCAACAAAACATTTTCCTTTCTTTGAATCATGCCGTGCAATGCAAGATTTATCACAATGCTAGTATATGATGCATGCACGTGCTAATGACAATGCCCGTGTATGTATGCTCAATGGAGAGCCCTCTACTATGCACATATGATTTATGATATTACATATAATTCACACATCTACTATGTCTATGCATTGTGGTTGCAAATGAATCTTTACTTACCTTTCACTTGGTTGGTGGCTTAGTCTAAATTTGTTTAGTATTCCTCTCCAACCTTAGATGTAAAATAGCATGTAATATTACCCAACATCAAGCACCATTCCCAATTTGGCAAGTTGAAAGCACAAAATCTCATACTAGACCTTAAACACCAAGCTATAAGCTAACAATCAAGCTTTCACAAACTAGAACCCAATATAGCCCCTCAAATACCTCAATTTCTCATCTTAAATACATGCAAATATCATGTAATTGAAGTATTATAACTCTAATAGCATGTGCCTAATTGTTAACACTCAATAGTAACATGTCTAGGTTGAAACATGCTAAGTGATCAAATGTGGCAAATTCACATTTTCATGTTTTCTTGCTGTCAAGTTTAGTTGCATGATAATTTTAACATCCCTAAGCATATCCAATCACTCCCAAATTTTTACCACACTTATATAACATGTATATAAATGTAACCATATCATAGAATTGCTAAAAATCACGGATATAGCTTTCCAAGTTCAGCTTTCTTTACGACATACTGAAACAGATTGTTTCCTACCGTGACAGTTTTGCACACTTCATGACAGTAATGGTTTTGGCACCATTAAGTATATTCAATCACTCCAACATTTTTACCATACTTAGATAACATATATAAGGAGATAACTAGGTCATAATATTACCAAAAATAATGGATTTAGCTCCCTTAATTCAGTTTCCTTCACAGCACACCAAAACAGATTTTGCCATTTTGGCAGTTTGAGTGTTTCTCCAATATCATTCTCTATTTCAATTTCCAACCGATAAAAATTCATTCCAATACACTTAACTCATATATGGTCATGTAAATGGTAATAAATATAGGTTTTATTCAACATACCATACACTTTTGAAGCCTAAAACACAAGAAAACAGTAAGATGACAGTTTCTGCCACAAGTATTTCCTATTAAGTGTTTGTGATCAAAAACCCTTTCTTTGTGCACCAAAGTCTAACTAAAAACTTCCTAACACTTTTATAAGAGATATTGAAAGCTTAATAAACCATAAAACCATTCATAATAATCTGAAAACCAAAGGCAAAACCGAAGATAAGTGTTACCTATGCAGATTTTGAGGCTAACTTGATGGTAATCACTTCTTCTTTGCTTTTCTTGCTTTTATTTCAACTTGGAATCAATTTGGATCACTTGGAGACCTTAAGGTGTGTGTTTGGAAGATGAAAATGGCTGAAATGAGGGTCTGGTCGTTGCTTAAGGGTGAAGGGTTTGAGGTGTTAGCTTGAGATGTTAGCTTAAGCTTAATAAGAAAGCATGAGGTGGTAAGTAAATGGCAAATCTGATTTTCTCCCTTATCTTGAAGCCCTAATCTTGTGTGTCTCACCTATTTTTATTTGGTTGCAACCTATCTTAGTCACCATTCATTCCCATAGTTATTTCCTATGTCCGTTCATTCGATCTCCAAACCAATTCACATCCGATTCTTAACGAAATATCAAGTTTGTATTTCTAAAATCATATGCATATATGGGCCTTGAAATAGGACACTTAAATCACATTATATCATGTATAATATCCCAAGTATGTTAATTTACAAATATATACTTTTGAAATAACTTGATCAAATCAAATTAAACCGTATAAGCTTACTAGTAACACTTTTAACACTTCCAAAATTATAACCTATATATCTCATCTATATCTAATATTGATCCATCTCATTTTCTTCTTATTTCAATATAAAATCAACTGCTTAGATTAGAAAATTCAATAACTAATACCGTGCAAGAACTTCAGAATTTAGTTTAATATTCAAGAATGTCGTATAAAATGAAATAAATTATGCAATGTCAATAGAAATGCAAATAGCATATAAAATTAACACGTAATGCATGAATCATATTTGGCCATGCGAGTAGTAAGAGGCTCGGGTATCACATATGTTCCAGAACCTAATCCAGTATTAATTCATGTGGATTGGTTCAATAGGGACAATGATAAAAAACGTAAAATGAATTTGACTCTCAGCTTGTGAAATTTATCCTTAATGGTTTCAACTAATAGTGTATATATTATGTTGTTTCACCTTTATTTTCCAATAAATCATATTTCAGGTAATATCTTCTAAACTCTACTTTCGTATCTATTATCGACATTGTGGACAATGTCTCAATTAGGTTAGGAGAGGGGATAGTTGATATCATGTCTTGTATGTTCAATGTGTGTTTTTCTATTTTGTTTTAAAAAATTCAAGTGTGTTTTTATTTGGGTTTGTTGAAACCATAAAAAATAGTGGCAGAGTAAAGGGTAACTTTAACACTCTTGAGACATACCCCTATATATATTTTTTTGCATAACATGGAAAGTTTGAGAAGTTTTTAACAAAAGTTTGTGAATTGTCATTTTTTTTAGTCATAGATGTTCTTCCAACTTCAATGATTAAAATTAAGCATGAATAATGTAGTTTGATTGATGATGGGTGTTGTTTTGGTCTTTGATATTGTTCCTTGGTTGAAATATTTTGTGATAATTATACTAAAATCTTTTTGAACAAATAGTTATGTTATTCGTTATGGAGACAAGTATGTTAAAATAGGAAGTTCTTATGCCCTTGCTTGAATCATCACTTGAATTTTCAACATGTAGGGATTGAGTGTTAGAACTTTTTTTTTTAGTCTGTCGAGGCAAATGACGAATTGAGCAAAATGATTAAAGTATTAGACTTTCTAGCACCATGACCAAATCAGCTTGTTTCCCAAGTGATGTTCTAAGAGAACATTCCCCATAGTGAGTCACTCTAAGCCTTTCAATAAATAAATATTTTTTTATGGTAATCATATCTTCTTACTTAACCTAAATACACTATTATCCTACCCTTATTCTAAAAATAATTTGGAGCTTAAGAGACCTTCCATTGACAAGGTGAGCTTGCAAAAGAAATTTGGGTTGGAATAGAAAATAAGTAGAGTGGAGTTTCTCTTTTAAAAAAAAAGTCACAAAGTGTTAAAAATATTATGAGTTGCAAATAAAAATGAGATGTTTCAAAATCAATAAGAATGATGAAAAGTGGCCCCATTCAATAATAATAGGCCCTTGTGTTGAAATTCGTGGATTATGAGAATTCCTCAATGATAAACTATATGTCTCTAATCCCATAAAGTTTTTAGAATCTTTGTTGCATTTTATCATTTTATTTCTTAGCCACATCACTGCTTTTTGGCCCCATTACAATCTTTATTGAAGACCTTTTGATTTCGTCTGGTACCTTTGGTATAGTGAAGTTTGTACCAAAGAAAGAGCCTATGATGATCAATTCTTCCATTGAAAATTGGGTGATGATTTTTGTGAGATTCTATGGAATTTCACTTGTTTGAAGCATACATAGTTTTACTATTGACATTAAATATTCACACACACACATACTTGAGTATGCTTATTGTGAAAATGTATTGACTTTTGAATAACTAAGGGTCAGATTCAACACTTATTTGATTTCATTTTTATATTGCTTTGTTGCTTTGTGAGAATAATGATTGGAAGTTAGTTATTATAAATGGTTGGAAGTTAGTTATTATAAGTGTTTGTCAGTATCACCACTGGAAACCCTTATGAGACTATAACTCATCCACTATGGGCCATCTAGGGGTTTAAAGGCTTATTACATATGCTAAATGCAATTGTGATTTCTTATGAAAGTGGATTAGTTTAGGTTTGTTTTAGACTTGCTTGAGGACGAACAAGGGTTGAGTGTGGGAGAATTTGATAAGTGCATATTTTGACATATTTTTTTATTATTTTTTTTCTTGTTAATATTGTAGTTTTATTTATGTTTTGTGTTAGAGAATCAATGAACAAAAATAGATTAAAAAGAACCAAAATAAAACTAAAAAAGACGTATTTCGTAATCAAGTTCGGAGATAATATTCATTAGATCAAAGAAGTATCACAATTAGAAAAAAAGAGCATTTTTGCCTAACTCTATCATGTGTAGATCAAAATATATGCAAGAAATCACTTAAACTTTGTAAGTGATTGCTGGGCTTACATTAAATTCGAAATAAACATGTTTCCAAACTTGTACAGTTTTTGTATTTTGGACATAACACCATATTCAAAATCCCTATAGACCTGAATCTTACTATATTTAAAGCCAAGAGGTAGAATTACAACTTTTCTATTGGAAGCTCAGTCCAATTCAACCTTAATTAAAGCATAAAATTCATCCAAGTGTGTGTATTGGAAATGATTTATCATGCTTATGCATTTCCTTAAATCAAGCATAATATTCTTCCTAGTGGTTGGAATTAGGTAATTCAGGTTGGAGAAACCAGACAAATACACGACATTCATGTTGATCATATTTCCAAATCAGTTGATTTTATGGAGAAAAATGTGTGATAAAATTTAGATTTGAAAAGAAAATGTGAATTTAGAGCATATTTGAAGTAAATTTGGAGTGCATTGGAGTAATTATAAAGATGTCAATTTAGACACTCTTCTACTAGAAATAGTGTCTATTTGATGTCATTAAAGACACAAAAATCCTTAGAATGAGAAAGAAAGCTTTATTATTGTATTTCTTTAGGCTAAGTTTTCTAGTAGTAATGTAAGTTTTCTAGTAATAACAGAAATATATTCTCTAGCTTTTCTTCTATTTTTACTGTTTTCTACTTTTATTATATCTTTCTAAATTTCATTTAACTGAGGAGAAAGGGTAAACCTCTTGATGGAGGAAGAAGAACAGTTATAAAAGTGCATAATGTCTAGGTATGTTGTATTATTATTTTAATTTTGGATTGAAATACTCCTTATTTTGTGGTGATTTTTAATTTATGTATCATCAATGACACAATAAATACTTGGGTTCATTTAACTTATTGTATGGTTTCACTCTACTGACTGCTAACGTAAAACCTTGATTTGTTGTAGACAAATATGTAAATACTTAATCCCATAACTAAGTGTTGACATTAAAACCCTTCTTGTTTAGTGGCGATTCTTGATTTTTGTATTACCAATGACACAACAAATACTCGGGTTCATTTAACTTATTGTATGGTTCTACTACACCGACCACTAACGTGAAACCTTGATTTGTTGTAGACAAATGTATGTATAAATACTTAATCCCATAAATAAGTATTGGAGTTAAAGCCCTTCTTATTTTGTGGTGATTCTTGATTTATATATCACCAATGACACAACAAATACTTGAGTTTATTTAGCTTATTGTACAATTCTACTCCACTGACTGCTAATATGAAATCTTTATTTGTTGCAGATAAAGGTGTGCATAAATACTTGATCTCATAAACAAATATTAGTGTTAAAAAAATTTGCAAATAATAAGACAATATCATGATTACCTTTATGCATGAGCTATATTTGATAACATCTTCCCATTGGAACCTTCATTATGTATGGATTCCAATAGTGGTATTTAAAAGAGGTAAAATAAATAAATAATCATTCTTCTATCCAAAATTTAAGAGCGAAACCCTAATTCTCAATATTTTTATTACTTTGATTTTTTAGTTATAGCATATTTATTTTTTATAATCTAAACCACATTTAGCCCATTTTTTAAGAAATAGAAATCCGAAACTTCAAAAACTTTCATGTGGATCAATCTAAGACTCCCGAGAAATTTATTATTTGACACAATCTGTATTTGGGTTTGCAACCTTAAAATTGTAGCATGAATGCCAAGTTTCCAATTTTAAATGACATTGTCAAGTTTTACATTGTAAATTTTCAACTTTGCAATGACAGGAACCAAGTCACCAAGTTAGGATGCTTTTGCAACTTTATTCATTAAACACTAATTACATAGGGACAATATGGACTCCTATCATCTAAAATTACAATAGAGACAAAATGAAAAAAAGACACCATGGTCCTACAATCTTAAAATACACTAAGATACACATTACACTTCCGTCAAAAGCAAAAAAGGCTGCAAAAAAAGTTCACCTCACATTACAATAAGATACACCACACGTCTAGCAACCTACACTCACCATACACACTTCACTTCCAAAAACCAAATGTCCAAAAAAGAAGCCATGAAGCTACAAGCATAAATTTCAGTTGTTGTTTCTTTTTGGTCAAAGTTTGAGCTTGATCCTCAAGCCCGGCAATTTTTCAGCATAATTTGGGAATGATAGTCATTGCTCTCGGGCACATAGGTGGATCATCCCAAGCAAAATAGTCACAACCACCTCTTTGCTAAATGGATAGAAAAATTTCCAAACAAGACAAGTAAAAATCATTCATTTGAGGCAGTAAAGAGAGAAGAGAAGAAAACTACCTTCCAATCTTTGCAACCATGGAACCTTCTACTTGGGTTTTCACTTTCCATGAAATCTGCAGTTGAGCTCGTCTACCACTGTCACAGTAGAGCATCCCAGTGGATAAAATAGATGATATCTTCAATGGTGGGTGAACTTGCCGCTACTTCTTATATTTCCCACAGTCACTGCCATTTTGTATTTTCTTTGGGGCTGGTGGGTGTAAAAGGAGGGAATGGAGAGACAATGGATATATTTTCCCTCCATTGTATGTACCCTTGGCAAGGAGATTTTTGTAATTTTGCCTCTCTTTTTTCCAAGTAAGCACTGCATCCTCAATTTTCCCTCCAAAAAATACATATCCTTAAAATTGAGTCCAAATCATCCATCTAATTTGAAAACTCAGTAATTTCTCGGTGGAATTAGAACTTCTTTGCAAAATTGGACTAAATGTGCAAATTTAAAAAAGTTAGTATTTGACCCAAAAAATTAGAGGACTAAATGTCTATCTAGGCCAATATAAAAAATCAAAAATGTAATTTTGCCCTTATGGATAGTTTTGTATACTAATTCAACTATTTTAAATCCTTTTTCTAGGATTGGATCTTATCATTATCCAACTCTAGTTGGGCTGCGATCACATTAACTAATTTAATTCAACAATTAGATTAATTCCTAAGTAAGAAATGGACTAATCCAAGTTTGTGTATGACCTCTTAAGTTCACCAAGTAGCCAACAATGAGCTCTCATTTCTTTTGACTTAATCAAATAATTCTTATGATAATTAATCTAATTATCTAATCTTCTTAAAATTAATCACTAATTTCAAGAATCCACAAGTCAAGGAATGCATCTAGTAACACATCATGACTACCTAGATGTAGTATGAATACCATACAAGTATGGTCCTTCCATCCATTATTCTCCCAATTGAGCCTAGGGGATTATTAATCGAAACCCTAATAACTCAAAAACTATATCTCCATTCATAGTAGCTTGACTCAACTTTGGATTGATCATATCATATTCTTCATGAAACTTGAATCCTATATTTTCACTTCAGATTGATTAGGACTGCTTAATATATCTGGATCGCTCTGAATATCGTTTCCTATTTATTGAAATGTTGGCCCATTATTTTTGTTGTCAATCACATAAGTAATGGCATTTATCATAGTGTCATCATTGCTCATAAGATTATTTGTATCACTTAATTTATCCTCCTCTGCAAAAAAAAACAAAATCTAGTTATAAATCACTCTCGCAAGAGCAATCTGTATCACCCTCATATGTAGAATTACTATTCTTAGTGTCATTAGCTAGTAAAAGAACAACTTGTGCGTTGTTTGTGTAATAATCATATCCACAAATTCTGGTGTTAATAGAGCCTATTACTACACTTAAAGCAAGAAGGATATGTAGAAAATTTAGATTTGACAATGTTATGTCAAATTATTCTAACAAAATTTGGATTTTTTATTTTGATGCTGTTGGTGTTAATATCCTATCGGATCAAGAACATTTGATGCATCTTAGGGTGCATTCTCTTACTTCTCAATCATTATTTTGCATGTACATTTACGCAAAGTGTAGTAGACTGGAGCGAATGGAATTATGCAATAGGTTATGAGAGTTGGAAGTTAATCAAACTCTTTGCTCGTATGAGGAGATTTTAATGTTACTCTCCATGGACATGAACGGAGAGGGAAAATCCAACACCACTCAGGCCTATGGAGGACTTTGCTCTATGATAATGGATTATGGCTTATTGAATGCGGGTTATGAGGTTCTCCGTACACGTGGTGTGTTTTTTGAATTGTTGGATAAAGCATTCTGGTTTTCGGCAATCAGTGTAGGCGGTATGGGAAACTTCTACATCTTATCATGGCATTCTTAATGTATAAAAAAAAGTTTATCAAACAAAAGATTATTTAAAATGGTGGAACAAGGTGATATTTGGGAATGTCAGTGATAAAGTCAAGCAAGCCGAACATGAGTTTGAAGTAGAAGCTAAGTTTGATGTGGATCCTTCTGATTTCAAACGGCCAGAAATGAAACATAAATATGCTTTGTATGCACACATGTTGTCTATTGAGGAAAGTATTTGCGACAAAAGGCTGCTTGTAAATAGATTAAGGAGGGGGAGCACAACACTAATTTCTCTCACTCCTTGGTTAAGAAGAATAGGATAAAAGCAGCTATCTACTCAATCCTAGAGGGTCTATTTCTGAGAGATGTCCTAACCAAACAATACCTATGTATCTAATTCACAAGTTCCGGAAAGATGGAAACTGGGATAGAAGTAAGCTTAGGCAATTGTTTTACCAATGGATGCTGTCTAGCATATTTGTGACATTCCATTTGATGAGCAGGAGGAAGACAAGGCACATTCGAGATTATTGCCGAATGGAAAATTCACCATGAAGTCTACCTGGTAATCAATCCATGAAGAAAGGCTAGGCAGCAACTGTTACAAAAGGTCTGGAATAGAGTACTCACGCCTACAATGTCGGCATTTATTTGGCGTCTCCTAAATGGTTGGATTCCTATTGACATACGAATGGAGCAACGAGGTTTTTGTCTTCTGTCTTGCTGTCGAACCTCTACAACGGTAGAAACACTACATCACTTTTTCTTATAGAGTAATGTGGCAAGGGGTCTATGAGAATTCTTTGGGGACTTTTTTCAAATAGGTGTGCTGCATACTAATCAGGTTAGTTTAGCAATTCACTGACGAACCTCTTCAGCCCACAAAGCGAAATAACTCAAAATATCGCAATACATATTTTAATGGAAATAAGATTATTCATGGTGCAGTGCTGCACTTATCACGGGCTAAACATGTTGAGTGGAGGTGATAATAATGCAGCGCAGTTTATGGGGATCCAGATACATAAATCCTCCATCCATACTCGTATTACGAGTGTGTTGTGGCAAAAACCAGGATGAATTAGTTCAAAATGCATGTTGATGATGCGAGAAATGGTAACCCAGGTGCGTCGGGCATTAGTGGACTCATAAGGGATTAGAATGCAGAGGCATGGTAGCTGAACTTGGGGCATTGTTTCGTGGACTTGAGCTAGCTTCTGAAAAGGGCATAATAAAACTCTAGATTGAGGTGGACTATGAGGTTTTGATCTAACTGCTCTATGGTTCGTAGGTGGCAAACTAACAGATTCAAGGTTTCCTTCTATGGCAAAGGTTATTCTTTGCAACATGGAATATAAAATCACACACATCTTTCGAGAGGTTAATGTTGCAGCAGACTTTCTTGCAAATTTAGGATGTGTGAGAGCTCTCCACATTGCTTCGAGTAGTGAATTACCAAAACATGTTAGAGGACTTGTTAAAGTAGATAAGTTAGGCATTGCTTATTTCGTTCTAAAAAAATCCAACGGAGTAGTACTTCTCATTTAATTTTATGATACTTACTATTTATTTAATTTTCTTGAGTATTTTGAGCAATAAATAGGTAGGGGTCTACCTAATCCTTACTTACATACATGTGCTGTTGAATGAAAATAAAAATTCACAGTTGCTTGACTCAACGCTGAAGTTATAAAACTCCTTTTCTAATTCCGTCTAATTTTGGTTAACAATTTTAGAGTCAAGTTCAGTGGAAAACATGAGAGATTCCACTCATTAACCTCAATCACATGAAGACATTACACCTAACATGTTTTCTTTTGTGATTGTAATGCAGTACAAATTATATATAAGTGTAACATACCATGTACAAAGTTACAATGGTGTATCAAGTATTAAGCACTAATTCTCGCACTATCGTAACAAAAAAATTCTCATACGACAATCAGAATTTCCAATTGAAAATTTCAAGATAAAGTTGTTTAGTGTACTTGTTCCCTAATAAGCACCCGTATACTTGCACTAGTTTCACTACATCGATGTTTATAAAGCGAGGCATATTTCTTTCGAACATGCATCATATACAAAAGTTTTTGCTGGGCTTATCAATATATCATCTCAATGAACCCTTAACTTGGAACAATTTTAAGACCAAAGATATAAAGGCATATTCCATGATCGCTATCCTATAAACGACCATACCCCATAGGTATGTATAGCTTAGGGACTTCATCTAATTCTAATATTGCTATATTATAATGAAGATTATCATTAATTAATATTAATATAAAAAAAATTATTTCTACAAAAGTGTAAAGACGGCAAGCCAATCCAGTTGGCTTGCTGGACACTACTCCAACATATGCAAGTAGACTCCTTCCATCAACTAATCTTCCGATTGGACTTAGGGTATGGATGAATAGTTGAAACCAAAATAACCCAATAGCTATTTGTCCACTCTTGATTACTTGACTACATAATGAAATTAGAAAATTATTTTCTAGCTTTGATCAGACCATAGCCAAGAATTTCCAAGTCAAGAACTTTGGAAAACATAGGAGAATTTTCTATTCATCTATGACAAATTGACTACTCATTAACCTCCATACATAATTAAATTGCACCTAAAATACTGTCTTTGTGATTATCTTGTAATCTGAGACCAAATCACAATACAACCAACTATACACAAAATTACCATGGTGCCTTAAGTCTAAAAACTAATTTTTTCACTATCATAACCTAAAAGTTCCACATCCAATAATATTTCGTTTGTTTGGTGTACTTGTTCTCTAACAAATACCCACATCATGCAATTGTCTGTACACCGATGTCTATAAAAAAAGACATTATTCTTGTGAACATGCATTGTTTGTGCAAGTCTGGTTGAATCATTGATATCTTATCTCACTGATTCTCAATTTAGAATAATTTAAGACCAAACCCATAAGAACATATTTCATGTGCGACATCATATGCACGATCATACCTTGTAACTATGTATGATCTATGAGATTCGTCTAAATTGAAACAAAGAAAAAAGATAAGGAAATGCCTATTTTTTTATATTGATTGACAAAACAATTTACAATAGTATCAGAATAGCGAATCTAATGGCTCATCAAATACTACTCTAATTATTTAGGATTCCACATTATAACGAGGGGTAATGAAGATAAAAGAAAGAAGGCAAAACAAGAAACTCTTTCTTCTTATCAAATTTTCTTCTGTTATATTGCAGCTGCACACTGAATAGTTGCAGAAAATAGATCGGGTTATTCCATCAGGCAAATATTTATAGCTGAAAAGGAAATATTCTACATGGAGCACTGATTTCCTAGTTTAAGATGTATAGTTTCTCAAACAAAATATAAAACTAACATGAGTTTAATACGTAAATTATGGCAATGAATTCTTCAATTTTATGGCATAAATAATTGTTGGACTTCAAATTTTTTGCCATTAGCAAACCTATTGATTGTCAATTCTTCATTTAGAAGCTCACAAGCATAAGATAATCTGACTTTCATGTGGATAAGATCACCCCTCATGTTGTGCGGATATTGCACTTTATTCACTAACCTCTCGAAATATGCGGATAATCTCTCAATCTTATTAAAATATGCTCAAACCACCACCTAATCCCTCTTGCAATGGAACATTTTGCTGGAGATTCGAATACGCTTTGATCGTGTTGGACTTTCCCTCAAACCTTTAAAAAGATGTGCGTTATTCACCATATAAACTATATAACATGTTGTATTGGGTTTGTGCAATCCCGAAAAATATTAGTGCAGCAGAAAGTAAAAATTTTTTAACAGTTGCAATGTAATCATAGTAAATAAATTGAATCCCTTTGTGATCGATCAATCATGCATTTCTAATACTTTGTGTGGAAAGTTTTATAAACTTTGTCTTATTCTCTTTTAGTTAATGACGATGATTTGAAATTATTCAAATTGTTATCTATCCACATTTGTCAAGTCCATGAACTCGTACCCAAACCCCAATTTGGATTTGCCTAGAGTTCCAAGTGTACCTCCTCTAAATATATCCACACATTGGATGTTCACATGCTATTAATCCCATCCTAGTAGGATTAATGAAACAATTCTATTCCGAGGGGATTTAAATTTTGGAATAATAATACACAGAAATTGTGTAATTAGATGCATAATTTTAATTCTTAATTCAATACTTCAATTAGGAAATAAATTCATTTGGGTGGAAGAAAAAGAAAGGATCAAATTTTGGAGAGGTGTTAACATGGTTTTGATGCTGATTTCTCAAAGGAATAATAGAGTTTTTTAGTTAGAAAATAGGTCATCTATATAAATGGTAGCTTGGGTTTAAATGGGCTTGAGAGCTCCTGTATGAAAGCCCAAATAGGTTTAAATGGGCTTGAGAGCTCCTGTATGAAAGCCCAAATATGTGAACCATTATGGTGCACAATAGGGGTGTGCACGGTTTGGTAAACCGATCAAATTGTGCCGAAATCAAAAATTCGGTATACACCGAAATCGAATCGAAAATTTCAATTCGGTATTTGGTATGCATTTTTTCAAAATTTCGGTATTCAGTTCAGTATCGGTATTTGAGTTCGGTATGCCGTACTAAACCGAATACCGATTTTTTTATTTTTTTAATTTATTTTTTTAAAACATTGTTGATTAATTTTGACATTTTAAGTATTTTTTAGTCTATTATTCTTATGTTCAATTGTTTAGTAATTAATTAATAATTATTTAGTTGGTGCTTATAAAGATGATTAAAATTTAACTTAATAAAAACAATATATATATATATATATTATTTTTAATAACTAAAAGAGTGCAATTTTTTTGTTTGATGAAATACATCACTAAAATGCCGATTGAATACTCACCACTTACGGATTAAACTAAATATAATTTGATTCCTTAATTATTTATTGTTAGTCACAAATGGAACAAATAGATAAGCATATTTTTGTTTTCAACAATTTAATTACTTACATTTTTCCAAATAATAGCCATTTATGAATGAAAATAAATTCTAAAAAATAGTACAAATAATTGAATTATATTTTCTATAGGTTACAACTTTTTGATTAATAATTGTTATGCATAAATTCTTGAAAAAAGAGGGACTAAAATTTTTTTTATATAAATTTCAGTTTTACCAAACTCGTATCGAATTACCGAATTTTTTTTTTGTAATTACCGAGGCGAATTGATTTATTTCGGTTCGGTATTTGGTTTGGAAAATTTTTGTACCGAAATTTTGGTAATTTCGGTTCGATTCGTTACGATTTTACTGAATACACACCCAGTGCACAAATAAATGAAAAAATATTGCTCATATATACAATGTTGGAATTTGATAAATAAAGAAAACATCTTAAGTCAAGTTACTTAAATGTTCTAATCTGGTTAGTTACAGGCATGGCCCATTTAGTCTTTGAAATTTAAAGCCAAAAACATTTGACTAGCTGGCGATGCTTGTATACGCTATAATAATAAAACAACTCGATTTTAAAGCTGTGTAACAGCGAGACTATTGACATTGAATATGTAACCTCCAGAAATGACATGTTAAATGTGTAATATCCAGGAATGTTAAGAAATATTCGGAATCATTCATATTAAATACGTAACTGCGATAAATGTTCATTAACATTAATATTCACATTAAATGGGAACTTTTCCATTTTGCCCCTACATGTCACTACAAACGGAAAGTTCCCCTTCCTTATTCTACACACAAAAAAAAACACCAGAAAAAACTTAAAGTTTTCTCTTTATTCTCTCCCTAAATTGTTCTCACTAATTATCTAAACTTCCTTGAGTGCTTATAGGTTTTTGTTCGGGTAATATTTGAGAGAAAGAATTTTAAAAGAAAATTCTAGTTCACATAGAATAGTAGTGTTGGTACTTCACTAACTACACATTGTTGTTGTATCTTGGGAGACTGACACTACTTAAATCCTAAGCATTCTGGTGGAGGAAGCGAATCAATTTTAAGAAACATATGTGATATTCAGGCCTCAACAGATAGCAAGTTTATTATTTTGCAGGAATTTTATTCTTAATCCCGAGGTGTTACCGAATAACTGATAATCTTATATAAAGTATATAATTATATCTCAACAATCTTAGAATTGATTCTATTTTCTTAGGTTGCATGTTAGAATTTAATCTGGTAAATATTATATCTTCTTATTTGCAATATATATTTCTAGTTGTTTGAATATATTTTGCTCTCCTGCTATACTTTTGATATATATTCTTGGTGCAGAATATTGTGGAGGTATATATAATTTTAACCGGATAGTAACTAAAATAGATAAGTTCTGCCTAAGGAGATCAGGTTTAAAGAGGAAGTATCTCTGACCCTCGAGTCTGATAAGTGCATATTTTGACATATTTTGTATCAAATTCTTTATAATTTTTTTATTTTATTCTTGTTAATATTATAGTTTTATTAATATTTTATGTTAGGGAATCAATAAACAAAAAGAAATCAAAAAGAGCCAAAATAAAACCAAAGAAGACAACACATTTCGTGAGCAAGTTAGGAGATAATATTTTATTGGATTAAAGAAGCATCACAATTAGAAGAAAAATGTCATTTTTGCCTAAGTCCATGTAGATCAAAATATATGTAAGAAATCACTTGAACTTTACAAGTGATTATTGGGCTTGCATTAAATTCAAAATAAACATATTTTCAGACTTGTGCAGTTTTTGTAATTTAGGCAGAATCTATGTTTGAAAGTCCTATGAACCTGAATATTATTTTATTTGAAAGCTAAAAAATAGAACTACAACTTTGTTGTTATAAGTTCAGCCTAATTCAACCTTGATTATAACAAAAAATTCGTCCACATGTTTGTATTAGAAAATATCTTTCTTTGCTGACACAGTTCTTTAAATGAAGCACAACTTCACCCTAGTAGTTGGATTAAATAATTCAAGTTGAAAAATGAAGTTAATAGAAAATCTACAACTTTCATGTTGATCACTTTTCCACAATCAGCTGATTGCATGGAGAAAAATGTATGACAAAATTCGGATATGAAAATGACATGTGATTAGAGTACATTTGAAGTTAATTTAGAGTGCAATTGGAGTGAATTTGGAGATGCCAATTTAGACACTCTTCTACTATAATTAGGGGCTTTTTGGTGACATTCAAGATACACAAAAACCTTTAAAGGAGAAAAGAAAATTTTATTATCATCTTTCTTTAGGCTAAATTTTCTAGTAGTAATGTAAGTTTTCTAGTAGTAATAGAAATGTATTCATTTATTTCTCTTCTATTTTTAGTCTTTTCTACTTTTGTTATGTCTCTTGGAATTTTATTTAGCTGAAGAGAAAGTGTGAATCTCTTGATGGAGGAAGAGAAACGGTTATAAAAGTGAATAATGTTTAGTTGTGTTGTAATATTATTTTAATTTTTTATTGAAACCCTAATTGTTTTGTAGTGATTCTTGATTTATATATCTACAATGGCACAACAAATACTAGGATTCATTTAACTTAATGTATGGTTATACTACACCGATTACTAACGTGAAATCATAATTTGTTGTAAACAAAGATGTGCATAAATACTTAATATCACCAATAAGTGTTGGCGCTAAAATACTTTTTATTTAGTGGCAATTCTTGATTTATGTATTACCAAGGGCACAACAAATATTTGGGTTCATTTATCTTATTGTACGGTTCTACTACACTAACTGCTAACATGAAACTTTGATTTGTTGTAGAAAAATGTGTGTATAAATACTTGATCCCATAAACAAGTATTGGCGTTAAAACCCTTCTTGTTTAATGGTGATTTTTTATTTTTGTATCACCAATGACACAACAAATGCTTCGATTCATTTAGCTTGATGTACAGTTTTACTACATGAACTACTAATGTGAAACCTTGATTTGTTGTAAATAAATGGATGTATAAATATTTGATCTCATAAACAAGTATTAGTATTAAGAGATAATTTACAAACAATAAGATAATATCATGATTAACTTAACGAATGAGCTATTTGATAACATCTTCTCGTTGGAACCTTCATTATGTATGGATTCCAATAGGGGCATTTAAAAGAGGTAAAAAGAATAAATAAGCATTCATCTATCCAAAATTTAAGAGCGGATCCCTAATCCTTAGTACTTTTATTACTTCTTAATTATAACATAAACCACATTTAGCCCATCTTTTAAGAAATATAAACCCAAAAACTTTAAACAACTTTTCAGTGGATCAACCTCGGACTCTCGAAAAATTTATTATTTGATACAACCTGTATTTGGGTTTGGAACCTTAAAATTGTAGAAAGTTTTTAGCGTCATTACCGAAAAAGGCAAGGTAAGTATTCATATTTGCAAATATTTTTCCTTTGTAAATATTGTATGCATGTTTTCTTTACGTTTATATATTCATATGATTTTGTAATCATAATTCTCTTTGTTTAGTTAAAAATAATTCTGAAACTTTATTTGGAAATTTATTTGAGTCACCTTCACATACTTCCATCATGGCTGAAAATAAAAGTATCCAGGATAAAAATAAAAATTAACAGGTGCGTACCATGTATTATTACTTACAACTTCCTTGAAATTCTTCTCCTTCTTATTTCATTTTTCCTCTCAAATCAAATAACTTTCGATTCAAGCTAGGTATGATCTATTTAATTCCTATTTTTCATGGTTTAGACTCAGAAAACCTTTACTTTTATCTGGAAGAATTTGATGAAGTATGTGCCACTTTTGAAGATCAAATTTGTACAAATGAGATTGTTATGCTCAAATTATTTCATTTTTCTTTAAAAGATAAAGCAAAAACTTAGCTTAACTCTTTAAAACCCAGGTCAATTGGCACTTAACAAGAAATGCAAGCTGAATTTTTGAAAAATCTCTTTCCAATTCATAAAACTAGTACTTTGAAAAGACAAATCTAAATTTTTTCTCAAATTTCTAATGAAACTTTCTTTCAATGTTGAAAAAGATTTAAAGATTTGTTGAATTCATATCCATATCATGGTTTTGAAAAATGGTGCTTAATTATTTTCTTTTATGAAGGTTTAACTCCTGTAACAAAATAATTTGTTAAAACAATGTGTAATGGTGAGTTTCTTGATAAAGAATCTGATGAAGCCCTAGAATATCTAGACCATTTGGCGGAAAACTCTCAATCATAGCATAGTGTTAATTCTTTCGAAGGTTCTATTAAATTTAATATTTATAATAGTAATAAAAGAAAATATTACTTTAGTCAAGAAGATGGTCTAAATGCTAGGATTGCTAGTTTAACAAGAAAAGTTGAGCCAGAGAACTTAAAAAAGTAAAGAAAATTAGATCTGTGCAAGATGAAGAATGCCCAAATATTCCAGTACAAGCAAATATCATGAACATATTCATAAAGCCTTTTAATTCTCCATATTCTGAAACTTACAATCCACAGTGGAGAAATCATCCCAACTTTAGTTGGTGAGATGATAACCGTGCCCAACCGCTACATTCACAAAATCTACCAAACTTTCCTTCTTATCTAGTTTTACATACAAAATCTCTTGAGAAAACTTTGCAAAAAATTATGCATGCACAAAAAAACATCAATAAACAGACTTCATAAACCATCAACGAGATAAAAAACATACTTTCAACATTGACAACCTCTTTCCGTACTCATGAAAAAGGTAAATTTCTTGCTCAACCTCAACCTAATCCTTCCACTCAGTATCATGTTTCTTCTTCAAGTGAAAATTCAATCGAGGAGGCTAATTCGATCACAACTCTTTGAAATGAAAAAGTTATTGACAAGTCTATTTACCCTAAGGAGAATCCAAAGTTGATAAGCACTCCTAAACCTCTCTCTCATACTTATGTAACACCTCCACCTTTTTCTAGTAGGTTAACAAATTATAAGAAAAATGAGCAAGAAAATAAGATCCTTAAGACTTTTCAAAAAGTGAAGGTAAATATCCCTCTTCTTGATGGGATCAAGCAAATGCCTCAATATGCTAAGTTTCTCAAAGAGCTATGCACTAACAAATGAAAGTTGAGGAGGAATGAAAAAATAAGTGTGGGAGATAATATTTCGATGGTTCTTCAAAGAAAACTCTCTCTAAAGTGTAAGGATCCAGACGCTTTTACCATCTCTTGTACCATTGGTAAGACCAGATTTGAAAAATATATGTTAGATTTGGGACCATCAATTAATATTATGCCATGTTCTATTTATGCTTCTCTAAATCTAGGACTTTTAAAAGAAACTGGTGTTATCATACAATTGGTTGATAGATCTAATGCATATCCAAATAGGGGTTTTGGAAGATGTTCTTGTACAAGTGAATGAATTAGTTTTTTGTAATGATTTTTATTCTCTTGAGATGGAGGATGACACATGCCCTAACCCTACAAGTATTCTTTTGGGAAGAACATTCATAAAGACAGCCCGAGCTAAGATTGATGTTCATGATGGCACTCTTACTATAGAGTTTGATGGTGAGGTTATAAAATATAATATTTTTGAAGCCATGAGATATCCTACTGACGTGAATGTTGTTTTAGCAGTTGACATTATTGATCTCTAGTTACAATAAATGCTTGAGTTCACTGGAAAAGATAGAGTGGAGGTCACTTTATGAAGACATCTCTTTGTGGAGGTTTTGAAAGAAAAGAAGTTGGATGTGTTAATGTTGGGGGATGTGGAAAATGATGTAACGAGGCTAGATTAATTAGCAAAAAAATCAAGGTAGGATGTCTCTTACGTTGAATTGCCAATATCTAATGAGAGACTTCTACCTTCTATGGTGCAGACATCTACAATGGAGTTTAAACTAATCTATGTCTACTTGGGTGAGAAAGAAATATCACTAGTCAGCATTATTAAAGACTTCACTCAAGTAACAAATGGACAAACTTATTTGGGTGCTTCGAAACTATAAGATAGTGATTGGATGGACGATGACTTTGGCAAGCATATGTTGATGAGTGATGAAGGAGGCAATTAGGGCTAAGGACATTAAACCAAGCGCTTGTTGGGAGGCAATCCAACGGATGGAAAAGAATACTAAAAGAGCCGATAATCACATATTTGTTTTCTCTAACTCTCATTTTCCTTTTTTTGTATCCATTTTTTTTACTTTTTTCTATTTTATTTTGTCCTAATCGAAAATGTATATTGATAATGTAGTATGTAGTATTTGTTTTTTAAATTTTGTCATGTAAGAGCACATGGTAGTCATGTTTTGACAAAGAAAACCGCTGCAAAGATCTTGCAGTATGGATTTTATTGACCACTCTTTTCAAAGACATTTTCATTACGAAAGTTATGAAAAGTATAAAAAATTAGGATCCTTTCCAATTAAGTGGCGGATAATGGTACTCTATGGCTATTGAAATTGGACTTATTAGTTTCCTAAACAACTGAAATCTTTGTACAAATTTTCTCTTTTTCTCATTCACTTTTCTTGTTCTTTTCAAAATAGATGATATTCTTCTAACTCACAATAAGTGATTTCCTTTTCTTTCTAAAAATGCAATTTTAAAAATTTTTAAAACTAGGATTGAAAAATTAAGATAGTTATGCATAAGGGCATTCTAGGGGACATACGATGGATAATTGAAGTAAAGGTAAGAGCAGCAAGTGAGTTTTTAGATGAGTTTTTAAACTTACTTACTAGATACATGCCTCGTTTTGGTAAAAGCATATATTCAAAAAATGAAGGGAGAAAAAAATGCAAGTTTGTCACAAATGTTCTTGATGGATTTGCAATATAAAGTATCATTCCTTAAGAATGGTTTCATTAAGGTTGAACTCAGTAAGGAGTCTTTAGATGACATTATATTGACTCTTAAGACGCATTCATGTGGATTAGTACAACGTGCAATATTTTATTTATGAAATCACTTCCAGAATAAATATGAACGCTATAGTCTTGGAGATTTAAAATTAAAAGACCCTTGTTTGCTAGTTTATAGGAAAGTTGAATGGGAAGCATATCCTCAACCAATGTAAGGCGTTTAAGCTATTACTAGATGTAAAACCAGAGGAAGATGTGAGTCACAATCACAACTACATATACATTCATGTGTAAGTAGCTAATTTTCAATTTTTGTGTCCTTATTTTCAACTTTTCTAACAAAAGAAAAAGATGTGCAATAGATGCACTATTCATACCTCAATAAATAGCACCGTACTTACTCATTTTTTGCACAACTCACTTTAAAAAAAAAATAGAATGGCCTTCCACTCACAAGTTCAATTGTATTTTTATCTTTTGTTGAACCAATCTAGGAAAAAATGGTGAGTTTATATGGGTATTCAATAACATTGGTAGAACTTTAGTAGGAAAAAAAATCATTTAGTATATGGGGGAGGCAACCTGGGGTTAGTAGGGAGTGTTGCTACTTCTGCTCATGTAGGAGGAGTCAAAGTTTTAGAAATTATCACAAAATCTTTAATAATATAGAATATCATAGATATGACTATTGGAGATGAGCTAAAAGTATCACATATTCAATATAGAATACCTAACATATTAAACAATGCATATGCATTTATCACTCTACCTCATGATTTTAGTATACTTGAGGAATTATTCTAAGTTGTCTCTTGGGAACAACTCAACATTCACTAGAAACCTATAGGTGTTCTTAATGTCAATGGTTTCTTTGATGGTTTGCTATCGTTTGTAGATCATACTGTAGAAAAGGTTTCACCGTCTGTAAGATAAATTCTCATTCCTACTCCAACACCTGACTAACTGATTGATCAATTTCTAGCATGTGTGTCAGAACCTAATCCAACCATGGCTTGTGTGGATTGGTCTAATAGGGACAATGGTCAAAAATGCAAAATAAATTTGACTCTCAACCTATAAAATTTATCCTTAATTGTTTCAACTAATAGTGTATATATTGTGTTATTTCAGTTTTATTTCCAATAATTCACATTTTAGGTAATATATCCTAAACTCTACTTTTCTTATGTTAGGGGAAGAGATAATTGATATCATGTCTTGTGTATTCAATGTGTGTTTTTATAGATTTTTTTAAAAATTCAATCGTGTTTTCTTTTGGATCCGTTGAAATCATGAAAAATGGATGAAAAAGTAAAAGGTGATTTTAACACTCTTGATATGTACCCCTATTTTTTTATTTTTTATTTTGCATAGCATGGCATGTTTGTGAAATTTTTAACAAAAGTTTGTAAATTGTCATTTTTTTTTAGTCGTAGATGTTCTTCCAACATCAATGATTAAAATTAAGCATGAATAATCTGGTTTGATTGATGATGAGTGTTGTTTTAGACTTTGAGGTTGTTATTTGATTAATATATTTTTGTGATAATTTTACTCAATTTTTTTTTACAAATAGATATGTTATTCGATGTGGAGATAAACATGTCAAAATAGGTAGTTCTTATGCCCTCGTTTTAATCATCACTTGGATTTTTTACATGTAGGGATTGAGTGTTAAAACTTTTTCTTTTGATCTGTCGAGATGAACAACTGATTGAGCACCACTTGAAATGATTAACGCATTAGGCTTTTCAGCACTTTGGCCAAATCAAATTGTTCTCCATATGATGTTCCAAGAGAACATGCCCTATAGTGAGCCACTTTAAGCCTTTCAGTAAATAAGCCTTTTTCGGTGGTAACCATATCTTCTTACCTAGTCTAAATACACTATTATCCTACATTTGTTCTAAAAATAATTTGGAGGTTAAGAGACATTCCATTGACAAGGTGAGCTTTCAAAAAAAAATATAGGTTGGAATAGAAAATAAGTGTAGAGGAGTTTCTCTTCTTGAAAAAAAAATAAAAAAATTACAAAGTGTTATAAATATTACAAGTTACAACTAAAAATGAGATGTTGCAAAATCAATAAGAATGATGAAGAGGGGTCCAATTCAATAACAATAGGCCTCGATGTTGAAATTCATAGAGTATGAGAATTCTTCATTAATAAACTCCGTGTCTCTAATCCCATGAAGTTTTTAGAACCATTGTCATATCCTATCATTTTATTTTTTAGCCACAACACTACTCTTTGGCCTCATTATAACCTTTGTTGAAAACTTTTTGATTTAGCCTTCGATGTAGTGGAGATGTGTACCAAAGGAAGAGCCTATAATATTTAGCTCTTCCATTAGAGATTGGGTGATGGTTTTTGTGAGGTTCTATAGGATTCACTTTTTTGAAGCATACATGATTTCATCATTGTTGACATTAACTATTCACACACACATTTGAGTATGCCTATTGTAGAAATGTATTGACTTTTGAATGACTAAGGGTTAGATTAAACACTTGTTTAATTTCATTTCCATGTTATTTTGTTGCTTCCTAAGAATAAAAGTTGGAAGTTAGTTATCATAGGTGTTTGTGGGTATCACTGCTGGAAACCCTCATGAGACTATAACTCGTCCTCTTTGGGCCAGCTAGGGGTTTAAATGCTTTTACATATATTTTTATACTAATGCAATTTTTTGTATTTTGGACATAACTCTATGTTCAAAAATCCTATAGACCTAAATATTACTTCATTTGAAAGCCAATAGATAGAACTACAATATTTCTGTTGAAAGCTCAACCCAATTTAGCCTTGATTATAGCATAAAATTCGTCTAAGTATGTATATTGGAAAAGATCTTTCTATGTTGACATATTTTCTTAAATCAAACATAACTTTCTCCATAATAGTTGGAATTAGTTGATTCAAGTTGAAAAAAAAAATAACAGAAAAATTGACAACTTTCATATTGATCATTTTTTCAAAATCAGGTGATTTCATGAAGAACAATATATGACAATGTTTGGATATGAAAAGGATATGTGAATTTATAGCATATTTGAAATTAATTTGGAGTGTATTTGGAGATGCCAATTTAGGACTCT